>KB669638.1:0-12097 GCA_000349105.1 Anopheles epiroticus
GGGGGGTTACTATTTTGGACGTTGGAAAATCTATGAGCTGGAAAAAAAGTAAATTCGGTTTAAACATTGTCCTTGGCAAAACGCCGATTCAAAGTAAACTTTGCCTAAAGACTAACTGGGAGTTTCTCGGTATTATTCAAACCTTCTACTGAGTTCATATAAGCTTCTTTCAATTTGCCCCTTGGGCATATTATTTCCCCGATGGAAATATCTTTTTGCAGCAAACACTTGAAGATATTGCTCAACCATACTTGGATCTTGGTCAGTTTAAAGGTAAAGCACGCTTACCTTCTCGCCTTCCCAGCCAAGAATTGCCTCTTCTCTGCTCTGTTTGTCTAGTCTTATCTTAAGGCGCTTAACGCTTACCTCGTGGCTCCAGTTGCCACGCTGCCTGTCCGACTGCACCTTAGCAGAAGGTAACGCAAACTGCAATATTAATTACGTCTTTTTCGCACTCCATGCTACGTTCTCGGCTGCTCGACGTGCGGGTGAAGTAATTTATTCCAATTAATGCTAATTACTCTCCACTTGGCGTTACACCGGCACGACGATCCAATATTACGTTATCCTTTCCACTAACCCGACAGAAGATGGATAAAATGCCCGGTTGCTCTTAGCGGCATCGCCCGACCAGCCCGGCCGGTAAAAGGACACGACACCGAACACGCGCCAAACGCTAAGCGTGTTTAATACGGAATGGCTTCCCACTTTCGGGTGACATTTAAATTTAAATATTCAAATTATTAACCAAAATTTCCACCCACCAGGGTGCTGTTGGTCTGCTGCCGATAACGAAATGGCGCATTTTAAACAACACGATAGCACGATGGCAGGGTTATACTGCTTTCTTCTTAAAACATTTTAACCTTTCGAGCTCCCAGGCGATGGTGATAAGATGCATAATTTAATCCCTCCTTCTGTTCTTTTAGGCGAATATTTTTTCCAATTCCTCCTTCTGTCCTTCCTATTTGCTTAAAGTTCTCTTCTGTATCGTGCTCTACTTTGAAGTTTTAAAACTTACTGCAAGTTAATTGATATGTCATCCTACACTCAACTGCCATTCTTTATTGTTGACATTATTTTATGCTCGTAATATTTGGGACTTCGCTTTGTTTATTTCCTCTAAGGAAAACACTTTCATCACTCAAGCTGTTGGCACGGCTAGATCCTCGGCACTAATGTCACCAGCTCAACGTTTCAATTAGTCACAGCACAAATCATCGACCAGTTTTCCACCGGTTCAACTTTTTATGATGATTCTGTTTGCTTTGGAAGCGAAAAGAAAAGCACAAATATCCAATTACACACTTTGACGCAATTGCCGCAGCCAGACCGCGGCGTTGGGAAGTGTGTTTTTCCAGCCGGCATAGAGGTAAAAATATCTCTTCCTCCCACTCCACTAAACCGGTGATGAATGTGTGTGTTTTCCGAGCTCATTTTCCGGCATTATAACGCACGCAATGGAAATTTGTCACCTGCCTGCCCGCCTGTTAACATGCTTATTTTTCTCGAGCCCCGGAACAAAGTACTGTACCGGGACGGTTGGCGATGTTGCGCGAAGGGAAATGGTGGTGAATAGCTCACCTTTTTATGTTTGTCTACCTACCAGCACGATCGGTACGCACGCTCCACTGCCACGACGCTAGAAACGCACAAGGTAGCGAAACCCAACAAGTCTATTTCCCTCGAGGGTGGTGGATCGCATCGGGAGAAAAAAAAACAGAGTCAATATCAACTGACATGCAGAGTGAAACAGTGAAAAAAGAAAGAATGAATTTGTGCCCCCCCTAGGACATAGGAGGTGAAAAATATTATCTGTCCCCCTTGTCACATTTCTCTCGTCCTTTACCGTATGCTCAGTCCTTTGTCGGGCGTTTACCTCCATGCACCACCAGCACACGCAGAAGAGGGGGTCTGTTGTGTCAGCTTACCCACCGAAGGGTCGAGCCGGCAAAAAAAAAAGGATTCCTGCAATGGAACGCGGTTTTGGTATGTTTACGATTATTGACTTCGTGCGTTTGGGGAGTTTATTTGGACGGTTAATTACTTTTTACTGCCCGATAGCATGCCGGAAACGAATTGACAACAAGCCCCGGCAATGTGTGAGTGCGCTTTGGTTTGGTGGTTCTGCTCTGTGAGGCTATCCAGCTCCAACGCGGGCGAGCTCGGAAACTGATGGAGGAAAGGGACAAAAAATTCAACCTGGAGTCCCAGCGTGAAACCTTCCGCAAAGGTGATGTGGCAGGAAAGCTCATAAAACGTCCCTTTAAATAACTTTCCCTAGAGAAAGGCAAAAAGTATGTCTAAGAAAATCCACATTCCCGCTGCAATACCCCTATGCGAGGAAGTTGCTCGGTATACATAACTTTTTGTCCCAAAAAATGCTCGACCGGAACTAAAGTTTCACCAGCGGGTGAGCGGGTGTGATGCGTGTTGTGCGGCTGCTTATACGTGTTGCGTTGCTTCACTGTGCTTTGCCGAAACTTTGTACGATTTTTGTGTGTTGCTTTTTTCTTTCTTTTGGAAGTTTGTTTAAAGGAGTCCTTCCGGTTCTATACGGTCCTTTTTTCGACCCTTATTAGATTGCTTTCAATTTCGTCCAACTTTGCTTACCGATTCATTCAATCAATATGAATGCGAACGTTCCTTAATTTTTTACAATTAAAGATAAGCTATTTGCAAAACGTAAAGGTTTTTTAACCTTTTTTACTAAGGTTACGATATATGCCACAGCAGATTCAACCAGTCATTCTTGGAAGATGTTTTTACTAGTTTCTTAACTGGTTTTCCTGTTTTTTTTTTATTCTTATATTACTATTTTTCTGCCTGGACGTTACTATTATACTATTTTTTTATTTTTTTTTATTCAGTAGTAACGGCCAGGCCGTATTGCTTAAATAGTATTTTTTTTTATTATAGTACAAAAATACTATTTTTATTATAGTATAGTAGTAGTTATTTTTTATTTTAGTAGTTATTATAGTTCTAGTAGTTATAGTTTATTATAGTTTTAAAAATACTATTTTTTTATTATAGTACACTGCAGCTTCTATTATCTTAAACAATAGGGTCGAGTATCTACTAACAAGATGTTTGCTGAAACTCTCACTGGCTGTTTCTGTGGAAAGGCAATCGGAATCTTTTGCATTGGGCTTCGTTACCGCCGAATCCAATTTGCGTACCGGATTCTATGCCGGGAAGCCTTTCTAGGGCATCGTTAACAATAGGAAAATAAATTCATTCAAACCAAATGCTTCCACCCAAACCTGGCCGATTACAAAGAAACGCGGTACGGAAACCCTTTTGATGCGTCGACAGGCATGCATAAGATCCACTCGTGAATGGAAATGATTTTATTCGCGTCAATAGAAATAGCAGGAACCGGGGGTGTGAATTTGGCAAAAGTTGTCCTTCGGGGAGTTGGCAGCAAATTGTAAAACATTGAAAACCGTCCCTTTTATCAGTTCCGGCTCAAAACGGCCGCAGGAGGACAGAAAATCGCTTCTCACACATATGGCCATTTGTGTGAGTTTTTAGGGGTGAAAATCAAGCGATAAAAGGAAGCTGAAGGGTCCAATTTTATCCTCGTCTCAGATTTGCCTTTTCGAAGGCCCCTTTGTGTGAGTTGCCTTGTCGAGTTTTCCCGATAAGCAAACACTGGCTATGGCTAGTGAAGGTGGATGGGGACGATTCTACCAAGCGGGACAACTTTTATTTTATACCCTAACGATACTAAGATGGATTTCTGATCGGTAGTGCAAATTTTGGGCTTTCCTTTACACGCGTGGACCGAGACGATTTCATGCATTTCAATACATGGAAATATACAGAAAGAGCGATACCCTTTGTTCTGGTGATGGCATAAATATTTTCAAAGCGAACTCTTGGCGGTGTACCACACTTTCGAAGCTTCCCCACTCTGCAGTGCACTCTGTCGAGGTTTTTTCCCCAACATGCAGCACAGAACTTCCCCTGTTTGCCGTTATCGAAACTATTTCCCAATCCGGCAAGCGATAGATACAGAATGTTACACTTCGGGGACTTGCGGTGGTTTTCCCGCATGGCATTGGAAAATATTTGCATTATTTTTAGTCAGCCCTTTCCCCAGCCTGCCTGCATTGTTTCCTATGTGTGCTTCATTGATGATGCCTCTGTGTGGTGTGGCTGAAAGGCCGCTCCAAAGTTTGCCCAAAACACGGGAGGGAAACACCCTTGTTCGATCTTACTCAAAACGGGTAATGTCCGGCGGATGTTTTTGTTTCACCGGAAGTGCGGCCCTGCCCGCCGGGGCCCAGTGACCATTAGAGCTGCACCGTTTCGGATGGTAAAGTTTCGTACTTTTAGGCTTGTTGACAGTTTGGAAACATTGCTTCCATCCCTGTGGCCCTCCCGCTGCCGGTCATTCTTTTCCGAGAAGGAGAAGTTACGATGGAAGTGATTTTAAGGGAAACCTCACAATACAGCTGCTGAGAAGGGCTGTGAGGAAAATGCTCCGTTCTTTGCTTTACCACAAGTTTCGAAACACACCAACCAAGTGGAGGTCTCTGGTCGAGCAAAGTTTTGTTTAGAATTTTGATAGTGTAGCCCTCGGTCGGTCGACTACTCTTACTGCGGCCCCTCCAGCGAGGCCGAGGCAATAAATCCCGAGCCCGCACACTGTCAAAAGTGACAAAGTAAGTTTAATAGAAAACTATCTCTGCATCCGAAACGAAAAGGCGGTTCCAGCGTTTCGAGTAACTGCTCGGATGGTAAATAAGTGAGCTTAGCAGTGCTTTGTGTGCAAAGTACTTTGATTTGTTTACAGCTTTACAATTAAGGATAAATTTACTTTCCTTTCAATTCAATCAGATTTACTCTTGCTGGCACTAAATCGGAATGGATTTGCAAAGTTTTGAATGAATAATTGAAGTTTTCTTGGCAAAGGAGGCTTTCAAGCATTTCAAAGGACTTCTAATTTAATTTAAATTTAATGGAGTGACATTAGCTTTCCTTTACTTTCCCTTGTTTGTTTGATCATTCTGTGCCTAATACCATTTTAAAAAAGGTAAATAATTTTCCTTTTGTATGCCATTTTTCCCTCTAAAAAGCAAAACATCCTCATTTAAATGGTTGTAAAATTCTAAATACACCATTATCATAATTAGTGCCTTCCGTCCGAGCGCTCCAAGCAACAATCCTTTTTTCTCCTTGTGACAACCTACTATTTTGGCAGCAAACGATGGGGAATGTTGCCGGAAAAAAATCTTACACAACAAAAAAACGCTCACTAATTTGTAACATAGTCTCCTTCTTTGCTCATTTTATCTTTAAAATTCATGCTTAATGGTGTGGAAAATATTTGCATCTTCATTCTCGGCGTTTATTGCAGCGCTACGCTAACTGTAACAAAAAAGACGTTGTCTATGCGCACTGTCCTGGTTAGCCCGCTGGCCCGCCACTGTTTCAGGGCGAATAAAGAAAATGGCACCATTAAGAAGGGGTTTCAAAGGAGCGTAAGTTACCGTTTTTTTCTCCTTTTCCTGCTGGGCTTTACATGTTGGAACATTCATTTGCATTGTTTTGTTTTTCTTCTCGAGGGTATTCGGGCTTTTCTTATCACTTTGCGTAGCGGAGCTAAATGTTGTAATTTGTGATGGTAACTTTTTTGGATTTAATTATCGCTTCATGCAAAAATGTACACCATTTGGGTGTCCGCATAACTCAGGCGTAATCTTTTCGCTCCTTGCTGCCACCACGTCTACTTCATAGTTCAAAAAGGTATCTTTGTTATGAGTTTACTGCCTAACTTACCCTTCATGGAGGTTTGTGTCGACCCCAAAAGGAAAAGCGTTGGCAACGAGGAACTTCCCGATCCGACTTGTCGAGAAAATATATATATAGTGTACCGTAGCACAACAATCGCAAACCTCTAACGACCGATTGTAGCGATAGGCAAAACACGATACCACCGGCCTATACCTTCGGTCGAATAGAAGCACTCTCTTCCCTTTCCTGGCTGGAGCACACCCAAGTCCTAGATAATCCTCGCTCCAGTCTCGGCTGCAAGCCGTCGAGAGGCCTCAGCTGTGCGACTGGTTTTGCCCCGCAACCCTGAACACAGACGACGGGAGTGCGTTTGGCTGCGATTAGCTGGGCGAAGCGACCGGTGTATAAATTTATGAAAACGACAGCCGTTGGCGGGGTCCCCGATGTATATCATATAATTAATAGGGAGTCACGACGTTCCAACACCATCGCGCCGAACGCTGTCCTCTTGTTTTCTTTTCGGTTGCGGAAGCTTTCGCACAGTATAGCGTACACGGGCCTGGCACATAGTTGCATGAATATGTTAGAACGCGGTTTCCGTCGGGGCAGCAAGCTGTAGCCGGTTTTTCCAGACGCCGTCCGCACGTTGTGCAGAATGTGGGGTCGTAGACGTGGTAAAAAACATCGCGGTAAAGCAGCCATAGGCTTACGCTTATCCATGAATGAACCAACCAAGCTGTGCAGAGCAGGATAACACCGTACCCCAGATGTGTTCATTCTTCGTACGGCCCTGGATAGGCTAGCCAGTTGCCAATGAAATTTTATTTATACGCATTTAGCCTAGCGTCCACGGGTGGTAAACGGTTTTGGGAACGGTGCCTTTTTCCAAAAGGTGCCATGAAATTTTTATTGTTATTGCCATTTCATTGCAAACAAGCGACTAGATAATAACGCCATTTTGGCACACCCGTTTCCTCTTCCCCGCACGCACAAGCGACGGTGCCATTAAATCTGAACCGTTGATTAATGGAGCGGGCGGCTTGGCCGAAAGTTATGACACTTAAAGTGTTACGGGCTAAAGCTTGGGTGTTTGTCAAACTTGATTTAAAGTTTTTTTTATCTATTCTTCCTGTTGCGTACACCTGATACGCTGCAAAAACAAATCTAATTGTATCCAGATTAGCTTGCCAACCCCGCTCAACGCTTCGGATTGGATAACTTTGTTAGCCAGCGGTAATAAAAGTCTCCGAAACCGCCCCCCTCTCTGGCAGAGAATATCTGATCAAAGATTACGAAAGCAATAAATCGCTCAAACCTTGCCTTCCCTACACGGCTCCTCCACTAATCAGCCAACACCTCCAAGCCGAGGTTTTCCTCCGGTACGGCTGCCACCGTTCTAATAATTCACGCTCCATCGTCATCCCAGCGATCGGATGGAAATAAGCTTCCAGTTTCAGGCAGCCACCCAATCCTGCAGCATCACACTTCACGGGTAACCGTCGTCAGCCCCACCACCACCTAGCCGCTAGTCATTTATTTTAATTCAATTAATTTTTCCTATCAGATAACCGATGGCAACAGTGCTCTCCAGGTCCGGGATGATGGTTTCTATTTTCTGCGTCCGGGCGCGCGCACGCTTGCCCATCATTTTTTTATGCCGGCCCCGGTTTTCTGCAATCAGTGAAGAAAAATCGTGCCAAGATTTTTCATGATATAGCCGTCGGTCGCTTTCCGCTGGCGCGCCCGACATCGGAGAGGTTGGTCCACCCGGCTGAAGCACGTCATCGTTTCCGGTGTAAGCAGGGCGGCTTGCCTAGCGCGAAAAATGATTCGTTTTTCCTGCGGCATTCCATTTCATGCTCATTATTCGTTCATTTTCATTCCGTTGGCAAATCGTTCTTTCATTTTCGCTCCTAGTACGCCCGCTACGGGTTGTGGAAATGCGAAACGACGCTGAGGTAGGAGGAGGGAGCGTTTAAGAAGAAGTCTCATTTTCAGCTCTCTAATTTTCGTAACATTACTCCTTCGGTAGTCTGTTATTTTTCCCATTCGGGAAAAAATGAGAGCTTTCTGAAGGTGAAGGAAGATAGAGACGGGCAGCAATCCGCATGTACGCATAAATCATCGCCATGAATGTTAATAAATCTAGAAAATATTGATCAGGAATTGTTATTGCGATCCGATAACGATTCGTCCCGTCCCGAGTTGCTTGGAATGTGGAGATTTTTCATCTTCAACCGATTCGAACGTAAGGTACACCTACTAGCGCTTGATGTGAGGAGATATGTCATATTCTCATATCGATGGGACAGGTTACGAAGAGGGTAAAAGGAAGAGGAATAATACCTTTTTCACAAACCCTTACGATGATATATCGATTCAGCGAAGATGTTCCGAGATTCCAATTTCAAGGTATGGGAAGATTGGTGTACGTTTTTCAGGGATTCTTCGGGCCGGTACGCAAGCAGAAGTAACTTGCTGTGTACCTGTAGCATTTTTATTGATGATAAATTAGTTTATAAACAATACTCTGTCTTGCACAAAGATATGGTAGTGTTTCGAAAAATATGTTGAAAGAGAAAACAACTCAATTTCGTTGCTGGATTAAAACAAATCAATGTAGGGTGTAATTATTGATTGTTTAATTTTCTATAAAACGAAGTGCTAAATGAAAATGTTTGAACTGGCCATTGTTCCACTTCTACAAAGTGTTACCGTATTATTTTCTATATATGTGATGTGATTGGCCATTTCAAAAAAGACTGTTATATTTAGAAATGTTGTATGTATGTATTAAATTTTTCAGTTCAGTTTTTTTCAGTTCAAATACGTTTCTAAACCGTCTCCCTCATAAAAAGATACAAAAATTGATTACTGCAGACTTTCGTGGCCGTAAAAAAATGTTACTGTATTGCCGGTACCCAAAATACGATAAAATGTTACTTCCGAGAAGGTGCAAAACATAACACTTTGGTTAAGCTTTTCAATACTACTTACGGATTATTCTTTACCTTCCCTGCTTTGCATCAGTTCAGATGGTAAGAATATTTCCAGTTAATCAATTTCCCTTCCTTGTGCGGTGAAAAACGAATAAGAGATAGCAGCTTGAGGAAAAGTTACTTCGTTCTGGTATTTTGTAAATGTATTTCTGTTACTTACGATGCACCATGGAGTAAGTATAGCCAAAGAAAATAGGTAAAAAAAACTCTTTCCCATCCACTGCCACAGTTCTGTTGGAAAGAAAGATTACTTCAATAGATTTATGAAGGAGTGTTTGTAACGTTGGAGAGTGTAGGTAAGGAATTTCTGTTAGACGACAGAAGCAGATCCATGATTTTTTTTATGCATTGACATTGCATATTTACGTAGGTTGTTTGAATGGCTTACTAGAGAACGCCAGACAGCAAAAGCTGAGGAACACTTTATACCAAGCAAAACAATACTTTATCAAAAAACCACTGATTTTTTATTTAAAACTGTTAAAAATTGCAATAAATTATGAATATCATAACAACCAAATAACAAACCAATCAATTTCCAAGCGACTTTAACTATTACGATAAAGGGTCCACTAAACCTTTCTGGCTGTCTAAGGCAGCCTAAGCTTTTCGGTAAAGCTATATGCAAAATATACTTTTTTTCGCTTCAATACAATATAACAAACCAGACCCAATCCCTTTCGGACGCTACTTGTAATCATGCGAAAAATCAAACCCTTTTTTATACGGGAAACTGATCCCTTCTTTTCGGCCCTTTACCTAAACACTTGGGAGTTAAGCTTTTGCCGAATCTCGGTCTGGTTTTTGGTGAGATAAGGCGAAGGCTGGGACGTTGATTGTGGCTTTTTCCGGCCACCCGACTTCTGAGAAAACATTCTTGATATTGCAACCTTCCTCAGCAATCAAATTACATCTGCTTATTTGGCTTTGCCGTCTGGCACGATCGGTGGCTGTGTCCTTCACACATACCCATGGTTCCCTGCAAGCCAATCTCCAAAGAAACTATTGATCCGACATCAATGGAACTCCTAATTCTTCAATCGAGTTTCCGTGATTGCTCTTCTGCCATCTTAGCAGCCAATTTTTGCAGCCACGGCTTGGTTATTGTTTGCTCGACAGACTTGCGTGTTTCTTATCAAGTTTTTTTTTTTCATTCTGCCAGGCAAGGTTCTTATGGGCATGCATTTCTATTTTTCGCTGCAGGGATATTACGTTACTTCTCATGTGAACATGGATTACTTCCAGTTAAGCTGATAGAAAGGGGTGGTTGAAATGAAAAAGAGCAGACAAGTTTGTAAGATGGCTAGTTGTTGCGGTTGGTTAAACTTAATTCTTATATCAAATGGGGCTCTGTTTACGTCCAGCGGGCAATGATTGATGGGAAAAATTAAATTTGATTTGTTTGCTTTGCTAGGGAAAATATCAACCATTTTTTCTTGTGTAGAATTTTTACCCCTTAACTTAAACATGTAGATGCTGTAATAATTTTCTAAAGGATTATTCTCTCAAAGCTAAATTTAAGTAAGTATAACGCAAATCTCTACGTGCCCAACAGAAGAGAAAGTTAAAACCAGGCATACGTTTCATTCCGCAGCTTAGAATGAAACTTGAAACGTAACGTATAAGATTTCATCAAATACCCATGACACTGTCAGACTCTCCCCAAATCTACTGAAAAACGAGAATCAAGAAGCTTTGCCGCTCATTAAATCGGTTTCGATAGGCTTATTTATCCACTTTCTTCGTCGTTCATACGCAGTAAAGAGTTTTTGGTATTTTGTTACCGATTTCCCCATCCTTAACATGCAGGAGAGAATCCTTTCAAATCAAACTTTTCCAGGCCGTGGCTTTGGATTTGAATACATAAATTTGAATAAAGAATTAAATGCAATCTGACACTTTTGCTCCGATTTCACCGTAATTTACCGACTGGCTTCTGAAACTTTGTGATGTTGGCCGGCGGTTTAGATGTTAATTCCTGATAAATTCAGCTGATTCAATGATGCTATGTTAGCCATTAAATTACTTTAAACGTAATCTTAGGCATTCAACTTTGCCGAAAACTGGCCTGACAATTGTGAACTTTTATTGGAATGACTCAATTTATCCAATTGCTATCATGTTCCAGCACTACAATTCTGTTTGATTACAAGGTCTATTGTGTGGAGAAAACATTCCACCAAACCGTGCACCAAAGAAAACCGCAACCTATTTTGCTTTTGTTCTTACGATAAAACAGCTCCTACATAACGATCAGCTTGCGAGAAGTGTAATCTTGTGCTGATGTTACGGAATCTCTTTCATTACAAACGTCTGGTACTACGACATTTGGCCAACAATAAAATAAATCGAGCGCTGGGTGTTACAAAAGCCGACGATTGTATCTAATTTACCATTGCAAGGGGCGTTGGTAGTGAACATTACGTCCACAAAACTTGAAGATAATCAGCACCGATGATTGCCTGTTATTTAAAGTTATTGCTTGAAAGCCAAGCATCCGTGTTTGGGTTCATTTGATATAATGATTTCAATTCCAATATGAACTTCTTTCGCTTCGCAGCATACCAGTTATTGCAATGCAGTGAAAGGTAACAGAAAGGACACATGCTTGCATTGCTAAACTCCCTCCCCAAGGAAAATGAAAATTCTTCTCTAAGCCACTATGTCCAGCCGTTTTCTAAAATGGTCTGCCGTCTGTACGTATACGGTTCAACTAGTTTATTTCCAAACGATGCTTTATCAAGGGGTGGCTATATTTCATCTTCCCTAAACTATCGGTGCCTGAACGAAGTCGTTGAACGAGCGAGCATGTAGTAGGTGCAAAAGGCCATCATGTTTGTCACAACAGTAGCTCTTTGGTATGGGTAGATACTACACGCAACGAGTGTGTTTGTGTATGGCAGTGGAAACAATGGCTTTTCATATTTCAATATTTGCATACAGGACTGTGAAAATTTGTGCTGGTCGCATCCCAAACGCTCCATCGTTCATAGATTGCATGGTCGAGACACAGGCATGCACATGCAGCGTTCTACTATTCTGTTTGTCATACAAAGCACCCAATCGATAGCAGCACAACCCATCAGTACAGACAAGCATACCCTGAACATACTCCAAGGATTCTGCACTGTTTGCGGACCTCATCGAGGAAGTTTATGAAGCTTCCCGCATTTCCTTTGACAATTGTACCATGTTTGCGGTGAAAATCGTTCCCGTTTACTATCACCGGGTTCGCTCTAGTCCTTTGTAGTGCGAAGAATGTATCCGAGCAAATATCTTCTTTGTACAGTGTCCAATAATTACACCATTTGCTGGTCAGTTGCTCACCGTATAATCGAATTCCGTAATTTCCA
>KB669639.1:0-13386 GCA_000349105.1 Anopheles epiroticus
GTACCTGGCACAGCTGGTCGATGTTGTGAAGCTTAGATCCGCCCCTTCACGCTTGGTTACGCTTCGCTATTCACCCTGCGACGTCCGCTTGGCCAACAAAATCTTGTATTGTAGCGATTGCTCAAGCTCTGGAAGCGATGATGACTGCAAGATCATAGACAACTTGCATCTTCGAGGCGGATAATGTAAGGGCATGATCCATGCGCAGGGAATAACACAGCGGTATTTTCGTCCAAAAATGCGACGACCAACGCCTCCGGGACCGATTAAATCGTTACACGCTTCCACGAGTTTTGAGTGTAATGGATCTAAAAGAAATCTTGAAGTCTGTTAGACGACATAGGAGTATCCGATTTAATTATGCCTCACTTCCTTCACAAACCGTGCTATGGCTTCTTCGGGCTATGGGCTTCTTCTTGTGCAATCGTTCTACTGGACTATATGCAAGCGACCGTTCTCAGAAGGAAGGTACGACGTTCCAAGAGCTACACGAATGGGTTTGGCATGGAGAAAAAACAATAAAATTTAATATTTTACCATGTTCCGCTCCGGGGCTTTACGACTTCACACGGACGACGGTGTCTTTGCTTGCGGACGCACTTTTCCACATTCCCTTTTTGAGCTGTCCGTAGTTGTAGCCAAGCTGTCCTTCCCTCGGAGGTGTAGAAGGCTTTGCAGACGGATAAATGAGATGAATGAATTGGAATTAAAAACGCACCACAAAACCTTTGATGAATTTTGAGAGCTTCCATGAAGATAAATTTCTCACATTACAGAGCAATAGGAATTAGATGAAGATGAGATGAGCAATAGGAATTACCACGTCCACTAGCGGTTCTCTGGTGGTCGATCATCCTCACCATTTCAACTGCATGCCATCGATGCTGAAGATAATGCAAAAACTTCCATGCACAACTTCCATATCGTTTTTTCTTTGGTCTCGATGCCATTGCAAAAGAGCGTCGGAACCAATGGTTCACGGACACGACGCTTTCAACTCCAGACGGAGACTTGTGTTTGATCTCGCAACGTTAAAGAACTTTTTCATGGCTGTATTGATACCTTCTTTCCTGTTGGAGTTATGCTGGAGGAGCGGTGTCTGCATGTTTTATGACAAGCATGCATGTTTTATGGAAGGGGGGTTGGGTTGCAGCCTCGCCTTGGAAAGATGAGTCGAAGCCGCGTGGCAAAACGATCGAACAGCGCGTTTCGGGTGACGGTTAAAGGATTGGTGTCTGGCCGGCGATGCGGACATTTATGGCTACCACCGACGTTGCAGAAATGGAAATTAAATTTGCTTTATTGCTGAAAGCTGGTTCGCTTTAATTGCTTAGCATGTCGTTGCTCCCTTTCGTTCGCACTGTGGGCTGTCGATGCGTGTTGGATCGATTGGAACTGAGATGAATCATTGAAGATGGTCTAGCTGTTAGAAAACTGGCTTACAGTCCAATGCTACCGTGTGGAGGTTACTGTACTGGCAATGGACTGACCTCGAGCGAAATGTAAAGCACAATCCTTCTCCAGTTGAATGCTTTCGCGGCGCATCGCACAGCCGATAGACGGTGCATGTCATTCAAGAGTCCAAGATTAAGAAGAAGTTTCCAACACAAGCCTCTAAATCCTAGACTCTGAGCAACACACACACCCATAGATGTACCATTTGGTCAATACCTTCTTACTCGTTATTTAGTTTTGCGTTTTTACTGGGTATTTGCCTTTCTTGTTTTTACTCGTGCGAATATAGGCTAACTTCCATTGAACTAAATTGTTACATAAAATAGAGTAAATATTTATAAACCCCGCAGATCCAACAACCTAGTGCAAACTGAACGGAACCATACCTTACACAAGATTTTTTTATTACATAGAAACGGCCAGGTCATGTTGCTCTGGATACAGATTTAAATGAATTTAATATTTAAAATTAAATTAATTCGACTCAGATTGAACAGAGATTTTAAATGCATTTATTTATTTAATTATTTGTTTTACTTCCAATAGTTTTTGTTTTGCATGGGGTACTTAATACTTATTTTACAAGTAAGTATATTTAATTCCCCAATACGCTAGCGTTCAAAGATGAGAGTTGATCGCGTTTAACAAAAATTAAATCGAATTTTGATTCAATTTATGCTGGTGTAGGAGCCTTTCTATGCTACACTTTTTTTCTCACAAATTTGTTACGAAACCTTGGGCAAATTTACTCAACTCTTCTGCATGAAGTATTTACGATCTTTTAAGGTAAATTTAATGTGAAAACTAGGGACATGCTAATGTTTTATTGAGTATTGCTTTAGCATTCCTCATTTTCGACTAATTTCATATCTCTTTATATATTAATTTACAAACTCGCTCATTTTATGTCCCGATATTGACAAAATCAGTGAATATTTTTCGACATTATTGAAAACGTCCGGTTTATCTGGTTAAAAATCGTTTTTAAACAATAAATAACCAAGTAGTTTTAACTGAATTTGAATATTCCCGATTTGGTACATTACTGTACACACTGAGTAGTGTTTGAGACTTTTAGCAGTAGCATTGAAATTTGGAAAAAAAAAATCACTTGGAGTTCTGTTACGTCCGTCAGTCTGTTCCTTAAATATATTAGACACAAGTTTTGAGCTAGATAATCTCACTGTAGTAAAATAAACGGTAGTAAAATTGGTAGCGCAATAAGAACGTTAATTAAAAAAAAATAAAATAAAATTTTCATAACTAGTTAAATCTGAACACGGTGACGGTAAGTGACGTGTTGGCAGAAATTTCCTTTCAACAATAATTAGCAGAGCAAATTGTTAAAAGGGAATTTCTCTCAACGCGAATAGCACTCCGAACCTGGAACGCAGATAACCTCTCTACTTAGCGCAATGATCTGAATGAACTGCAGGACACATGCGAACCTCATTAAAACTGCTTAATTATAAAAAAAAAACAAGAAAGTATGGAATAAACCATTAGTTACCAAAAATTGGCTTTGTTGAAATGTAAAGACTTGCGTCGAAGAAATGTTGGCTGCTCCGGCACTTCGACACTTTCTGGCGGACTGTTAAACACTTCATAATTCCCTTCATTAATAGAAAAATTGCTGCTGGCTGACATGATTACGTGGCATGACTGTGCGCGCCCCAAAGGCAGATGGAGAATGCTTGGGCAAACAAATTGCTGCCACTAGATCATTTTATTAGTTTAATTCCCAAAAGTGATATTGTGGTAGCAGTTTATTCATAAGCTGGTTAGAACACACTTCATCTAGAAAAAAAGGAAGTTTAGAAGCAGTCACTTGATGAAGGTGTATGGGGCATGGTGAGGAATCAGAATGGGCCCGTTCCAAATAATTATCTTAAAATTTTGAAGAAAAAGCATATTCAGTTAAGCAAGAGAAATCACAGCGAGAAAATTATTTCAAACAGCACACTTATTACACACTGAATACGATGATGGTAAGTGTTGCGGTGACAGAAAAGTTTGCGTGAGCTTTAATCAACCGAACATTAATGCTGAAGCAATCTTTCCTGTAAACGCAAATAGCACTCACCTCTTGCAATGTAGATAATTGAACTAGAAACACTGAATTATAATAGAATATACTAAGGGGTTTGTTATGAGCAAACAGCAAAAGTGACGCATTTAAAAAGAAAAAGTCATCTGTGTCTGTCAGGCTGAATAGTCAATGTTGTGCCGTATGGGGGATGAGATTCGATACAACGTCCGGCCTTATTAAAATCTCGCGGCCGTTACCGCTTACACTATAGAGGTCCTCCAATCCAATTCAATAGAATAAATAAATATGGAAAGATATGGAAAGGGTTTACATACACTTTCGTAAATTCTTGACAAAACACTTTCGGTAATCACTGCACTGCATTAGTTTTAAAGAGTTAAAATTGGAAGCTACTGACTGATTTAACTGAAAGTGGCACCACACATCCTGCTATCAAGAAATGACCCAAAACAAGATGCACTCACCGTACTTTCAATTCACAATTGAACGTTATGAATAAAATAGTATTTTACACTCTTAATGCATTTGAAAATGATTCAGTTATTCAATGAGTTTAAATTAAAATATCATCACTAAATTAAGCAATACGGTCTGGCACTTGCACTAAAATAGATACACGTCCTACGTTTTAAAGGGCATTGCTGCAACAATAGTGATACACATTCGGACCAAAGTCTCACAAAAACCACACAAACGAACACTTTTCCCTTCTAGACACAGCCGCACTTCAGCTTCAGTAGCTTCAGATGTTTCGCACTTGCAATTCGAACACAGAGTGACGGGCACACCTGTCTTTCTGGGCTAATTTATTAAAACTCTCAAAATGAGTTCCACCGTCATGAGCACTCAGTCTAACCTTTTTTTTTTCTCAACTATGTACTATTTGGTACATGGGCGCGAGTCACCTTACCTGATCCAGCTTCCGCTCAGGAGAAGGGAGAATGAACAGTGAGCTCAGGGCAGTGGGCAGCAAAGTGTGACTCACGAACTGGTTATGGTAAATCGTCATCCACATCTTTTATGGCTATGGCATCCGGCGAAGCAAAAATGATCTTTCAAACATGTATCACAAAACAGCATTTGCGATTTTGTACAGGGACTAGTTATCGAGGCTAGTTGGTGTCATATTTGTTTTAAATATTTAAATTTAACCATTCGTAATTTAACCTTCAACAGCCAACATGTACTGTGCATTTAATTCTCTGATAATCTCGTTCATTGCGAAAACAGTTAAAAATGTTGGTAGTTTTGCATTGTTGCGGTTAACTTTATTGAATGATTTGAAAAATAAATATTGAATTGGTTTAGAGAGGTTCAAATTTGATGTGCTTGTTAAGGTAACCTAACGCTTTCAACTTAAGTGGAGAGCCCACTGATGTAACTGATCGCGCTCCGTGAGTTACTACCTAGCAGCCTCTATACTTCTCACACGCAACAATCCTCTGCAAACGGTGTCTAGGTCAGCCGCTTGTCCTTTCTCGTTTTTTTCCAGCTTTCAACCCTTCCTCACAAACAATGAACGAAGCCCCTTCACTTTGCTGCTTCGGCCAAGGGCTCTCGGGTGACGCAGTGGACGAGGGGAACAGAGGATGTTACGTTATTTTTGTTTCCTCTCGTGCAACCCGTTGTCCCGTGCAACCCGTGCAGCCTTTGAAAATTGAATGAATTTTGCTGACCTGACATGTTTTGATTTTTCTCGCAGAGGAATGATCGTGATAACGTTACAAAGCAGGTTGTTGCACCTACGGTACAGGTTGCTTTTGTGCTGCAGTGCCACAACCTAAGAGGCAATCAAGACTGGAACCACGTTAACGAACATTTTCTTTTGTCAAGATAATGACAAAATTTCCCATGCCCCAAAATGTTTATTATCCCTCACGACCACACTTCCAATCCGACAATTCTAAAGCCCCCCCAGGACGCTGGAAATGCGTTTTTATAGCAATACAAAACATTCAAAATTCTAACTAATTACAAAAGCCATTAGAAACCGACACAGTTTGGCTGTTTGTACGGAAATAAAAAAAAACTAAATCCTACGGGTAGAATATTTGTAAACTAATTCTCCTGTGTTTTCTTTGTCTGTCCATTCCAACACAATTCGTACCATCATTGCTTCAGTGTCCTTGCGCCCCAACCAACGTTTTGTGTCAAACATGAGCACCCTTTCCCTTTATTTGATTGATTTATGAGTATCTCCCCTTGAGATTATTGGTTCGGAAGGCCTTTTACCAACATTGAAACGAAAATGGGCTTTATCCTTCCAGCACCGATGCTCGCGTAGTGTGGAGGACCTGAAATGAAACAAATGTACGCAGACTCGGATGTTTGACCATTGTCCATCCTTCTCGCTCCATTCGCCAGGTTTTTCGCTCCTTCACTGCACTGGTGTCCGCTGTTGATACGCATGGCCGGTGGTGATGGTTGTTGATGGAGAAACCAACGGAATGGGGGGATGCAGGCGACTGTGCGGTGATGTTGGACAAAAGTGGAATGAACATGGCAAGCAGAAGCAGCGCATTTCGGAGGTATGGAATGGTTAAAAGAAATAAGAATGAATTTTAAGACCAACACAGTTTAGAATATTACTGTTCAGACTTCAAATAAAAAAAGTTTATTTACATTAAGGTATGATACATTCTGCTCGTTACGTTAAGCTTCATTTTGTTTTTCGAGAATGCTCAATATTTTTCAAAAAATTAACTATTGATCCTGCCGATTATAGTATTAAGTACAGATTCTAGTTGTTATAGTATTATTAAATGAAATTTTGGCACAATCTTTTGAGTTGCAGTGAGCCTTTTTTATGGTATGAAAAAGTAAAACACAATTTATCTTACATTATCGAGTGTATAGATTGTTTGCAGCTGTGATTGTGTACTAGTTTTGGTTTATACATTTCCTAAACCCTTTTTCATACTTTATTGCTGCTGTACTTACAGGCTTTGAACATTTACATAATTATATTTAACACGACAAGCTTTAGAAATCAGGAATAGAATGAATTTTGTCAAAATGAAAACTTATCAAACTTTACTACTATTTTAGTTCCAGGTGTGCAGCCACGCTCCCCTTTGATAATTGAAAGTTGGAGCTGCATGTTGGGTCATCACTAGTCTCTAGAAAAGCAGTAAACTTATCCTTTATGAAATCTGTTTCACTAAGCATTGAGAATAGTTTCTTGTATGCAATTGGCCTTGCATAAAAAGCATTGATTTAGCAAATAGGCAAAAGTAAGTTCTGGTTCTCATTTAAATAATGAAGCGATAGGCTTTAAATATCTGGTTTGGGTGCATTCTTCTGTACTAACTGTTACATGCTATCACTGTATGAATTTCCATTTAACTTTGTCTTAAAACTTACAAAAAAAAATACAAACTCGTTAGTAATGTTACTCCTCCAATCTAAATTCTAAACTAATCATCGTTTTGAAATCTATTCGTTACAAAAATCTTGAAATTATGAATGTTAGGTCAAGTTCTTCCCGCAGATGTTAACATTCAATGTATTTGTGTCTTCAAGACGTCTAACTTCGTCTTAGTGTTTTCCTTCGCGTTTTCTGCCCAGATGCTACTGGCTTTCCTTTCGTGACGGCCTTCCTGTTCCCGTTGTCCGCATCCATGCAACGGTTTACCAGAAAATGCCTCACGTTCACTGCATTTCGGTTGACCTTTGTCCGGACAGACGAAAGGTGTCGGCGGAGTATGCATCTTACAACAGTGTAGTTGCAGGGGAGCGGCGTGACGCTGCTGCCGGCGTCAATCAGTAGTTGGATGAGGTTGCAGCACTCTCCCAGCGCCGGCCGTCTATCAGCGTGCATGTTCCGTCCGGTCCAGGTGCACTGCGCGAGAAGCTCCGGCTCGAAGAGCAGCGTGACCATGTGCTGCACCGGCAGGTCGGGCGCCTTGGCCCTGGCGTCCTGCACCAGAAGCATCCGGACCGCCCGGTAGAGGGAAATGTCAGCTAGGGCCGCGTTCAACCCGGCCAGCTGTTCGATCGACCGTACCTTGAACAGACGGTAGAGTCCCGGCGTCTCGGAATAGTACTCGCCCAACGTCAACTGCCGATACATGATGTGGCGGTGCATGGCAATGGGCTGGTTCTTACTACCGACTGCCATCAGCAGCTGGACTACGTGTGCCTGACTGTAGATAATACGCCGGAGCTCGGGCTGTTTGTCGGGCGGATAGCTAACGCACCACCTGGTGAACTTCGGGTGAAACAGCCCGGCAAACACGGTAGACAGGCGCTCGCTCCAGGAGTCAGGAGTCGAGGAGGAGTCCTGCACCGTCGGATACAGGATATCCACCATCATTGCAAACTGTTGCGGCACCGAGAGGAAGCTATCGAACCATAGCAACTGTTCATAGGTCTCAATCCGGTTGAAAGTCAAATACTTCTTGCGCTTCTGCCACCGTTGCATTGGCCACTGTGATGCCGCATGGTTGAACACGCTCTGCTGTATCAGCTCGTCCGACACCTCGCCGATTACCTTTCGCAACAGCATGGCGATGTACTTGTACCGACAAAGCATCACGGTGACGGACGTATCGATCTTCCAGCAGCAGGTGAAGAGAAACGTTCTGTCGAACGTGAGGTCAAAAAACTCGCGCACTCGCTGAGACGGCTCGCTAGAATGTATGTAGCGGTTCAAACATAGCTCCACGTGGCTAAAGTATGGTGGGATGCGCAGCAACACCTCCGTCAGATGCAGCTGTAGCCGGCTGGCAACGAATGGTACGACAGGGATACGGGACGGTATCTGCGGAATGGTGTGACCTCTGCGGCCCTGCATTCCATTATCCACCAGCAGGTGGAACAGGGGATAGTAGGCAGAGCCGGAGCAGACTGCTGCACCCCCATAGCTATGGCAACTGCATTGCTCGTCGACACCACTCCGCATAAGACACGGGATGACATATTCAGGCACCGAAGCTCCGCCGCGAGTGTAACCGTTGTTTACGTCCCCTTCTCCGACAAAGTGGATGGCATAATCTGCCACGTCACATGCGTCATCCACCGCTTCACATACAAGCAGGCTGTTGGTCAGGTGTTGGTGAGTAGTAATCAAGGATAGGTCCATCATTTGCCGGTCCAGTGGATGGTTGCGCAGCTTGTTAGGGCTAGCGGGGAAAGATCTCTTCAGACCCGTAG
The DNA here is from genome assembly GCA_000349105.1 of Anopheles epiroticus. Classification (NCBI taxonomy): domain Eukaryota; kingdom Metazoa; phylum Arthropoda; class Insecta; order Diptera; family Culicidae; genus Anopheles; species Anopheles epiroticus. The sequence goes on from KB669639.1 coordinate 8,660, forward strand.
GCATGCGAGCGAGTTGCCTTGTCTTAGGTCTAGTAGAAGATGGGCTTGGTTCACGCATCACGGCATGCGTGTCACTGTCATCGGTTGCATCACCGGTGGATGTTGCCTGTGGCATATTGCGCACCGGTATTTCAAGCACCTCGTTTGCACTTGTAGCTGGTAGTGTATCCAGCATGCTTAGTGCGTTTGTCCATTCGTCACTATTGCCGTCACTGGCGCCAATTGTTTCTGTCTCTAGTATATACTGGACGAACTGAGGATGAACAATATAGTTCTCCTCGATCGCTTGTTTAATATTAAAATCTAGTGCATTAATTTCGCTTGCATATTTCCCTTCAGAATTTCCCGAGGAAGGCGTAGTGGCTGTCATATCGTCATCAGTAGTCCATTCTCCGTTGTGATCAACCGTGCAAGCTGTGTTCTGCTCCGCGTCCGTTTCATCTGCACCAATCTGATCGTGCAAAACGTTTGCCATAGAGGCTAAAATTTCCTCAATGCCGGTAATTAGATTCGAATCCCATTCTGTATCGTACTGCGTGCTGCTGTCCTGCAGCTCTCTCGCTTCGCTGTCATCCTTCAAGCGAAGTCTCTTCACGCCTGGCTCTGGTGTCACCGGGGACGCTGGATCCATATTGATTGTTTTAAGACTTTACTGCAAAGAAAAGAATTATGACTGGTGATTTTTTATTAAAAAAAATGCTTGTAGTAAAAGTATCTACATCTTTTTACATCCCTATCTTTTGTACGCTAGCAGAAAGATTTTGTGAAGAAGAAATAAATAAAGAGTGTTTGCAAACTGATTATTCTTGATGCAGTTACGAAAGGTACCACCAGAGGGGAGTGTTAGGGTGCACTCTCTCTCTCTCTCTCTTGCAAGGCACTAATCGTATATTTATGTTTTTGTTTTAATTTTGATTAATGGAGACGCCCAGTACTTTTTACTCCGTTAACGACAAGCGGCGGAAAACGAAGCCGCTTCAGCATTATGGTAGCCAGCGCAAGTTTTAGCGAAGGGGATCAAATTTAAAAGTTTTGATGTAAATATGTTTTTTTAGAAAGTGCAGTTATATCAATAAAATAACAAATAAAAATTATGAATGAATTCCGTTATGAGTTCTAAATGGGAAGAATATATTTTTTATTATATTTTTTCTTATAGTGTTTAAAAAACGTAAAAAGTAAAATGAAACTCAATAAATTGACTCTGATGTGTTTTAAACTAACCAATGGCGTAACTTAAAAGCATACTCTATTGTTTTTTTAGCCATTTTGTTTGGGCATATCGTCATACTGTTTGATCGTTGGAGCGGTGTAAAAAGCAATTTATTTTTATTTTACGCCAAGTGAGTTGATCGGACCTACATTTTAATTTTACACAAATAACTAGGCTGGCCTAGCAAACTTAATTTTCCAACGTCGTATTATAAGTAAATAAATTTATATTTTTATTTTCCAATGTTAATTTATACCTCTTTGATATGTTCATAAAATATACGTGGTTTTACTACGGAAATAAAAAAAAATCATATATGAGCACATTTTTTTTCCTTTACATTATTCCCATTATTCCAATTTATACCTACCAGCAGTTTTTAAAAAAAAAACTAGAGAGTTTTTAATACATCTTTTTCAAACACTTATTAAATTGTCATTCTATACCCGATAGGGATGGTAGCAAGAGCAACTCAAAGAGATGAGCACCACACAGTAACACCACATTGTACATGGGCACAGCCTCATCGATGAACGTAAAAGTCAAACAAATTTTCACTATCCGGAAAAAATCCGGTAAAGGAGTCTATGTTTTAGTTAACACAACATCAATACATCGCACAAATATTAATCACACTCGTTGGGTAAAAGCCTATAACGATTAGAATTATTTGTTTAGAGCTTTTAACGATGACGGATCACTATACACTAATAGCTGCTTCGAATGTTTACCACGGGTTTGTTTAACAGTAGCAGAGCCTTTTTTTATTAAGTTTTAATGATTAAATTTTTTTTTTATTTTTGAAACAGCAATCGATTGAATGATTTATTGTAATTTATTTTATTTATATAATTAATTGATTTAGCAGATGTGGCGGTATTCCAAGCTAGATAGATAGTCAAAGTAAACGTAATGTGTTCCACACCACCCATTAAATTGTGCGCAAAAATCAAAACACTATCTCACTCTGTCAAACTCACACAACATAAACTCAAACTCGTGGTATGCCATTGACACAATCTTTCTTTCTATCGCACGGGATGCAAATGCAATAACAAAGCCCATTGTATCGTACGATAGGAAGAGACAAAGAAAAGCACAGCACAACTGGTTCGTTTCCCGCCGTCTCCGCTAACGGCACACTAACGGTTTGTACGGGCCCGTATGTATGCGGGATGTTTCTTGATATCGCGCGTGCGCAGTGTAAAACGACACAAACGATGCCACAAAACACACGTATGACACTTTTAGTTTTTTTTTTGTGAAGAAGAGGAGACGGAGTACGAATATTCAATCGAAAGCTTACGACCAGAACTGTCACACATAAATGATTTCCAATGACAGTTGTTAAGCCCGATTTTCGCTTATGTTGAAAAGAACTTTATCACGAACACTCCACAAAATATTATACACAGTCCTTTTGAGAAGGAAGTAGGTTGAAGAGTAACGTTCATATATTGCTCCCCAGTTCCTCAAACACAAACACGACACAATATTTGAGATAAACACCTTCACTTTTCACAAACCTTCACCAAAGTGCACTGATTAATGTTTTTTTTTATCAATATTTGCTGTTCACACTGACACAACGCTTTCCATCGTCACTTTTTTCTCCAAACGTCTTTATCTATTCACGATCCGATCAAGCGGTACAGGGAAGAAAGTACGATCTATGCTGCGAGCCGGCTCAACACGAACTAATTGGCCTGTAACCAGTTCCGTACGAGTGTGTGCGATTGGCGCAGTAGCGAACGAATGCGTAGTACTCACATGTGCAGTATGACACTTCGCCTTGTTTAGGTTGGTGCAATATCTCCCCCCCCACTCCCTTGTATCTTCCTCTCCATCTCACCCCCACTTCTTATCGTCGTCGTAGTGATTTTTTTTTATTGTTCAACACAGAGACACTCGCGCACTGTAGCCGCCTTCGCGTCAAACCAATACATCAATCAGTTGGCGTTGCTGTAAAAATAAAAAAATAAACAATACAAATTGCACCGTGCTGGCTCATCGAACAGTTATTTATAAAATATGCGTTACCGTATATCTTGTGTTTTGCGATTCAACATTTCTCTTTGCAGGTTAATGTTAATTTTTTTATTTATTTAGAGCTAGAGCATATTAGAATAAAAATAATTATTTTTTAGCATATTTAAATAAAATTTATATATATCTCCCTCCCACCCTTCACAGCCACTTCCGCCTAAAGGGAGGTTGAAGTTGTGTAGGATTGCCGCCGTTGCACGACACCAAGCAGTACACAGAAGCTTGCTTTGAGTAGTATGGATGGTGTAGTATAGAAAAAAATGCCTGTCGATAACGTTATGAACGACCTTGAGTTTGTACATTTCTCCACGTTGGCTTTATTCATTGAAACGCGCAGGACTTGCGCCATGAGGTTTCTTTCATATCTCAGCGAGAGCGTTTAGGTGAGCTCACATGACGGTGACGCTAGTTGGAAGTTGGAAAGTTGGAAAGGACAAAGACAAGCTGTTTGTTTATAATATATGGCAAAGGTTTTATTTCAAAATTCCTGTATAGCAACCGAGTACGGTGCAAAATGAGCAAATATTGACAATGTAATTGAAATTTTTAGCAATGTGGTAGCAAATAGAATAAAATGTAAACAAACCTGTTTTTTTATGATTATTAGTCTATTGAACGTTATTCTGTTTGATTTTTTTTACATGATATTTTTATATACATTACATTCTTCGTTTTTTTTTTTTTTTTTTGTTTTAATTTTGTTTTGTTTTTTTCTGTAATGGTTTAATAGCTTACGGCTACGCTATAAGAGTACGTATTAATATGTAATATGTTATATGATGTTTGTACTGCAAGATAAAAATGTCAACAAATGTGACGTTATAATCCATGTTGATTGGGAGACATTTCCTTCTCCCGGTCATGGAAGGGCACCTTATTCCGGGTGTACTCGGACCTTGCGACCAAATCCAGTTCTCATCCTTAGAGGTCCAATAATCGTGGCGAAGGTCTGAAGCTTTTTAGCACTTAGCTTTGGGGCAACTGATATCGTTATAAAATATTTGTTGTTTGGAAGTTTAGGTTCAAAATGAAATTGTGCGAATTTAAGTGTAAAAGCATCTTTGTAGAGACATCTCTACGGTGCAGCTGGTTAAATTAGAAATGAAAAAAAAAATTAAAGCAACCTTTTAAGCATATGTGTTATGGCGTTGCAAAGGAAATTACTGAGGTATCACGGTAAATTGGTGGGGGGAGGCTGTACATGACGTTGGGCGACACTGTAATGAAAGGAGAGTTCATTGGTGCCGGCCATGCGCCCATTGGCGGTTGGAATGGGCCGTGTTGCTTGGTTGAGGTTGAGATGGACGTCATGGAAAACTCTATGCCCGTAATAGGTCACTGTCATACGAAAAGATGGTTCCGATGGTGGAAGCTGCTCTCGACCTTGATAAGCCCATTGGGGTGGGATTTGCTGTCGATTCTGGTGCGCATACGGTTGTGGGATATACTCCTGATCCTGGTGAGCGTA
>KB669640.1:0-14908 GCA_000349105.1 Anopheles epiroticus
TGAATGCAAAGTAACAGTGGAGTTCTCAAACAAAAATGTTCAATATAGGCTTTAACGGTAACGCTTTGAAGAATGGTTTTGTTTTCTTTGTTTTTTTTTTTAATTAGACTAAAAAGACTAAATTTGAATTTTGCAAAGCATAAGCCGTACTTAATGAAAATAATGTACAAACTTTACTATGTTTTGTATATTTTAATTTCTGAATGATGATAAAGATATGTCTAATTAAAGGTCAATAAGGTAAAATGTACACTTACTACTTCCACTCGGCACCCATTTCACGCCGATCCACCAGAAGGAGAACATCGTGCTGTGGTGATAAACGTGCAGGAACGTCAGCTGATTGTCCTTCTTGCGAAGGATGAAGAAGAAAGTGTCCGAGAACTCCAGCACCTTGGAGAAGTAGTACCACCAGACGGCATCGACAATCTGTGCGGCAAGAAGAGCAGCAAACAGTAATGTATTTAAGCAAAGTTCCACCAGCCAGAGGGCCAACACATAAATTCCAACCCAACATGATAGCAGACAGACGGGATGAATAATGGCACGGGGAAAGATGAAAACGCTTTAGCGAAAGAGAAACCCGCTGCAATGAGACCAGCTGATCGAATCGTTCCGACCCGGGCAGCATCCATCAGGATACGAAACGTTACAGTCGGAAACCGCAAACTCACGTGTAGTGGTCGATCAACGAGAGTGAAATTTTCGCATCTTGGTTTCACTTGTTGGTGGTTTAAAAGCAGCTCGATCGAAACGAGTAAAGAATATTTGCTTTAGAAGAAAACGAATGCAGCGAACTGGAAGTTAAAGATGGAATCCGGTTTGATGGCGAAAAAACCTCCAAAAAAAAAAAAAAACCAGTGACCTGTCATGCTCGCACCAAGTGGTCAGATAAATCAAAAGAAAACATCAAGCAGAAATTGTGGCACAAGTGTGTCAAAATGGTCTCGGTTTTGTTGTTGCAAGGGCGGTGCATTGATAAATCATTCACTCGTTGCGGAGATCTTGCCGACCGGGTAAGATGGGACGAAAGCAGGAAACCATAATTAAGAGCTTTCGCTTTACCGAGTCGATCGAGAGAGACAGTTTTGGAGGATATAATTTGCCGGCATGATCCACACCGCAATTGATCGTAGTCTTTGATAACTGTGTGCCCTGTGGATGTGCATGTCCATCTCATTGACCTTATACGGTATTACGAGAAGTCACAAGTCAGGTACAATAAAATACCGGATACACATCCCAGACGCCCATGCCATTTTGGGAGCAAATACCAAAAAAAAAAACAGTTCTCACCACAGCTTACGGGAGCGTGGTCAGCAATACTTACTCGAAGTTCCGCAGGATGGAAGCTCTGCCGGCATGGTTCACAGATGTAGCTGTACCGACGCATGGTCGAACCGATGAAAAGCTGCAGACAGATGTAGAGATTCAGCAGGGCCATGGCCAAATTGTATGGCACCAGGAAGGTGGTTAGATCGAACGGTTTTCGACTATTTGGAGGGGCGAATGGAAACGAAATGTTAGTGGTTGCAAACCGAAAGATGGTTCCTATGCTAGGGGACATTTACTCGCGCATAATTTTTGGACCTATCCACACGAGGAACAGATATATGCAGACACCGGTCAGCGTGGGAATCGGGGAGTCTACCATCGGCCATCCTTTGGTGCGTGGATCCGCTAGCGTTAACGTCCATTCGTAGTAACCGAACACGTCGTAGAACGGAATGCTTTCGCTGATGTTTGTGGAGGACATGGTGGTAGTCTGGTTTTGCTAATGTTTTTATCTGAGGGTTTTTAATGCGGGATGAAATGGAAAACAAAACAGATTTTGTAATACTTCACTAAACGTGTGGATAATTTAAATACATGGTGCTGGGATTTAAAAGAAAAACGCGACCATCTCGTCTAAGTCTTGTCAGTTGCTTTGTTCGCAGTGTTATCTATTCCTTTTAATGGTTTCATTTTCCTTATGTGTTGATGAATACATGGTTTAATTATTCGATCTCTTCAGTAGCATTGTTTATGCAATTATACTCAGCGATCAATTTCCAACTTATACAGGTAACTAGGTCATATTGCAACATAAAGTTTATTGCTCACTTTTATACTTGAATGTGAATGATCATGACTTTGTGTTGCAGCTTTAACTTAGTTATAATTTTTAACCCAAGCAACTTTTTTGCAACAAATTTCATGGTTTTAATATTTTTTGCATAATTTTCTTGTGATGGCTAAAAGCAAACAAATTAAATTCACCTTTCGAGGATCACTTTCGTTTAGTTTGTATACACTATGCTCAGCGTGGAAATTCGTTTCTATATAAATGCACTGTATCAAAGGAATAAAAGGTACAAATGATGCCAAACCTATTTGTTTGGCATTAAAAAATTGCTATAAGGCCTGAGCATTTCCTCGGATTACAAAATCAAAATATCAATATCAAAATTACATTTTGTCTAAATGATTCAATAACAAATGATCCCACGACATTTTAAAGAAACTATGCTTTATGCTGAAACACGAAATTTTAATTTGACAGATCTTTGAGTAAGATGCATCATATGTCTAATAAGTATTTTGTATCTTTTGTATAATTTGAAGAATGTGTAAAATACTAAAATATATCTAAATTACTTTTATGATTAAGGCCACCAATTTTAATCACAATTGTGCTCATGGATTATTTGAGAACAATCCTAGAAGGTTAGGTTTAACCTCTCTTATCTTAAGAACGCGTTGATTGTATAACTCAAGAGCAAACTGAGATAGAAAAAAAATCTAAATCCTTTACATGTAAAGAATGTAAACCCCGATAATTTGTCATTAAACGTTCAACTTTTTTAAAATGCAATAAATATTCGATATTAATAAACCGCTACAAAAAAATAAGTAAGATATCTTGTTTGTACGAGGACAATAATGGTTTAAAAGACCATCTTTTGGCAATCAATACATAAAATTACATACTGGCAATACTGTTTTACTTAGCGAAATAACCGAGTAAGCAGTTTTAGTACGCCGGGGCAGACGATATATGAGCACCGATTCTATTCTTGCCTGATAACATTTGCATACGAAAAAAATATAAATATTTTAACATTAAAAAATCAATTGACTAATTTTCTGCTATCATAATGGCAAAATAACTATATTTTACTTTCTTGGTTTTTTTCAAATGCTCCGTGTTAGAAATGATTAATTTGATTTTATTGCATGATTAGCATTTAGTCAAAGGTTTGATTAAAAAATCCTAGAATAAGTTACAGCACCAAAAATAGGATATCAGATTTTTCATAACTGAGAAGAGGATTTATCCATGTTGGTAATTTTTTTTCGCTTGGTTGGGAAACATGATGAACTCTTGTTAAGCTAAGATATTCGGCGCCATAAATTCATGTCATAAAATTCATAAAAGATCCATGAGTAAAAGAATCAAGCATTTGTTTTTCCATGTCATTAACCATTATGGCAACAACATTTTTAAAAAATATAATCAAAGCTATCAATACACATTGCTAAGACACAACATGTCAATGCATGCTACTTACTCTGGTCACAGCGACGGTGTTTCGGTCGATCACTTTTTACCGCTTTGGAAGCTAATATCGATGCGCAGACGGTTCAGCAAACTTCGTCCACATCGGTCAATGCCACGACGACTTTGCTAGCGCCGGCGTACAAAACTTTGCAATGTCTCAGACCGAGAATTCGTCACGTTTTTTTTGTAATGTTACCCTCTGGAAACGCGGCTAGTTTTTTGCTGCGTTCGGGAGTTTTGTTGGTTCACAAACAGGTGAGCAAAAGCCAAATTTTCGAATGACACCGTAAGCGTGTCTTGGTGAGGTAAAGGTGTGTTGAGGAAAATTTGTTGTTTTGCACTGAATGAAGTAGAATTTGAAATAGTTTCTTTTCTCACACAGAGCAACCCGTACGTAACACAGACGAACTTTTCACTGTGTCAAGCACACTCTAGACACACACAAACACACAACAAGGAAAAAGGACTTTTATTCGTCCCGAATCAAGTCAGTCAGGATCCTTTTCTGTTGGATAAGAAACTGTTCGCGATTCTGTTTCTCCTTTCGTTCACCAATGCACAATCTCGAATCGATCCACTTTAACGCCCGAATCGGTTAAAATCCTGCGCTGATGGCTCGCGTGCTGCACCGTTCAGCGTGCGTAGGAACAATGACGCCACCGTTAGCCCGCGTGTGGACAGGAAAGCGCGAACGGGCCACGATTTTTCCCTGATCGATGCATTATTATTTTTGCGCTTTTAAGCACACCTCTCGTTTCCGCATACACGTATACTTGGTATGCCCCTGTCGCGATACGGTGTTGGCGGCGGTGTCGTGACCCACACCACACGCGACATACGACGGCACTTGTTCCACGCGGCGGGTCTGGCGTGCGAGTGAGAAGGCAGAAGTGCAGTGCAGTGCAAATTCCGGGAGGAGGGATGAAAAAGTCAAAGGAGAGCCGGTACCGGGGTGCGTGTGATAGATGCACATAAAACAGTTAATTGTTGGTCAGGAGATGCAACCACCGACGGTGGTAAACGATCGACTCTCGATACCCGCGGTGTACATGACCAGTTTCTATCGAGCAAATATATTCTTAAGCGAAACGAAAGTAAGAGGAAAGAGCTCAAGTTTGCTCCCTGGATGAGTTGCAAGCGTTTTACGAATGCAAAGACAATGCTCAAATGATGGTTCTTAGCAAGCAATGCTAGAGAGAAAGATTTAATCCAATTTACAACTTTGTAACTCGAATCGAACGTTCAATGTGTGTGATCAGTTGAGGTGATTCATGAACCATCTTTAACCAAGTGGCATCTTACAACCTTGATGCAAAGGAAAGTGAAGATTAGCAACAGTCTTTTAACATCAACAGCGAGCGGAACATTATCATACAAATCAGTACAAGGTGCTTAACCTTAGCGTAAATGGATGTAATTGTTTGATTTATTTCTATTCCCTTTTTCCCAACATTCTCGCACATGGTTTAGCGAAAAGATAACAGTGCTATATTAGGCGTTTTTAATGTTTAAATAACTGATACAAACTGCAGTCAATTTAGCTTAAAATTTAGTGACCATTGATGATGCCTTTGAATGCGCAGGTGAAAATGGTAATTAGTGTCTGGAGTGATTTACTTATTAACTGAAGTTAGCTGTTTCGACCCCATATGCAACTTTAATTCAATTTTAATTAGTTTGTTTTTGAAACGAGCTAAAAGTAAGAAGAACTCTAAACGCATACAAAATGTAGGTCAAGAGTTAAACATTGCGGACTTGGCAGCCGTTCATTGTTCGCTTTTCGCTTGTTGATAAAAAAAATACTTCCAGTATTAATTTGTCTCCAAATTTTGCAATCAATGTGCTGATAATTCAAATAGTTTTAGCAAAAAGCAGCCCCAAAAATTCCCAAATAATTGCATAGTTTCAAAACTTTATACAGTGATTAGAATGTTTTTAATGGTTTTAATATCTTTAAGAAATGTTTTGAGGTATAACAAAAAATATGAACGTAGTTCACTCAAATATTACTGAACAGTTATTAAATGTTCAAAAGCATTTCTTTAGAGTTTTATATACTGTTTCTGAATAGTAGTAGTAGACAATTGTTTTCGGTCTCTCTTTCTAGTTTTATCAATGTTAATGTTAATCAATGATGTTTGTTTTTTATTTTGTCAAAAAATATTTTTTTTAATAAATTGTACAAAATTATCATCAACATCAAATACTTGTTTTGTACTTAAAGATGTAATTCGATGTAATTATGTTAAGTTGAACTAACTGATATTCATAAGGTTGAAACAAAAAAAAACTAACAATCAAATAATTCACTTTCTTCCTAGATAACAACAGTTGTGTAGTTAGGAAGAATTCCAGAGAACTCCTTGCAACCGGTTCTGATCACAAATTGAGCGCGTCCGCATTCTACTGCGAAAAAATCCCCTTAATTAATTGACCGCCTATCGACTGCTGAGACCTTCTTGTCCCTCCTTTGGCAAGGACAGCTGACCGCACAAGGTGTGCCCTTTGCACTCTGTAGTCAAGCGTGTGTGGCTTTGCGCCTAGTGTCTAGTCCGCAAAGCTTTGATTGACCTAGATGGAGTTTAGATACGGAAGATAATACAGTGTCCCTATAATCATAGCCCTTTACATTGCATGCCGGTTACCTTCATCAACTCCTACGTCCTGCTCCAACATCAACTTGCGTCTTGCTTATAAAGTGCGGAAGGCATATTCTATCCCAGAAGTAGTACGATCTACCTATGTTTTTTTTCCTTATCAAAAGGCTACGTATGAATCTTAACAAAAAATAATTTAACTTCAATTTTACTTTATGCAGCTCATTACAGGGGTTTTCACGGAATAACACAACTGTCCGAATGATTGACACAATCGTTCGCTTGAACGGCACAACAGTCGACCACTTGTACATAAATCAACTTTACAGAAAATACCAAACTCGTCCTTGCGAAATTACAGAAAATACCAAACTCGTCCTTGTGCTTGATTTGAGGTTTGTTCAAAACGACAATTGTGTTGACAATCATGTACAAGTGGTAGACTGTTGTGTTGTTCAATCGAACGATTGTGTTAATCATTCGGACAGTTGTGTTATACAGCCACCACGCGTACCGTAAAAGACCCTGTATTTTTTTTTGATTTATTATACTAATTCCAGTGTAAATGAACCTTAAAAGTACATTTTACTGCATATTAATTTGCTGCATAAAAATCGAGAATCGGCGTCCTCGAGACGACATGCAACCTTGGCTTTTGGCAACCAGTTGTAAAAGCGAAAACTTCCCTGTGCTTAATCATCTTACCTACCGTAGCAGGCACGGTTCGATGACATAAAGCAAACGCTCAAAAAAGAAAGTTCATGATCTTGCACGCGTCTGCGCCTTCCTTCCAGCATGCTGCTCGCGCTGTGTATGATTGAGGATGTTTCGCACAAAATTAAATCATTTATAGAAAATGAAACGCCGGAACGGTGCAGGACAATGCCGATCTGCATGCCATACGTCGATAATGGGTGTGAGTAATTGATCGGGCGAAAATTTACGTCGAAGAATCTACGCACGCAATCCGGATGCGCATCGACATGAGCAATTTTCGGTTAGCTCGGTAGGTGAGTGAAGACTTTAATTGTATTACAAGCTTTTCCATTTCGTCTTAATCTCACTCTTTCACACTTTTTACCGAGTAATTTAAGTATGTTTTTTTTATTTGTTTTATTCAACAATTTTTCAGTGAAATGGTATAATTAAAGGTATAGTTTATATTGTGTAAAATATTGTAAATTGCAGGATTATTTTTCGTTTTCTTTTTATACCTGCTATGGAGTTAAACGCCATTTGATATATTCTTGTTTATTGTAGTGGTCTATTTTATGTAATTTTCGACGTTGCTATAAGTTTTGGTGTTTGACATAATTTTCCACACTTTTGATGATTATTAAGAAATATGTATTATTCTAGCAGCGTAAGACGTTCATTATGTTGGAATTTTGCAAACATTGGCTTCCATTTCGTCCTTTTTTCCTATCGCACCTTGGACTTAGCACTCCCTGTGAGACCCGTGTGCTGAATGAAAGTGAAAATTTCACAGTTTACGCCTTGCCACGCGCTTTATATGCGGTTTGCGCATCACAGTAAGGATGCATTATGTTGCGCGCAGGAAGGTGAAACTCGTCATGCCTTTTATCTGCTCTTCGCCGCATCATTAGCAGAAAACCGGTGTCAGAGGGCAACAGAAATCGTGCATTCTTCTCGCTCATTTTTTCGCCATTTTATGCGATGCAAAGACGGATTTCTCAACCATGCGGTTTGCGCAGTGGGTCATCTTCACTGAAGTTTTGCTTGTGTTTTGTTTATGTGCGTGGTGCAATTCTTCTCCGTTTTATTTCATTTCACTTCCAATGCTGAGCTGGTGAACATGTTCATCGATAGCGATTCAATTTAATTTCATTTTTAATACCATATCTTTCGTTTGACGACTCAACTCTTGACGTTGAGATTGGTAGTATCTTTTGAATATGCTCATCAAACAATTGTACAGCTTGTGATCATCTAGACTTTTTTTCATTTTATTTTAAATTTTACCTTCTGCTGCGTTCCATCTACCGATAACCAGGAAGAAAGTGGATGCTGAATGCTCAGATCCGATAAATCTTGACCGTCAAAAAATGCGTCGACAGGTTCCGATGCATCTTTTCACTTTATCGCTCTGCACTTTTCACGTTGCACCAATGGACGGGTGTGGCGAGGTAAATGATGCGGACACAGCTTGAGTTCGCAAAGTTTCTCCACGAACCGTAAACAACAGATTATTGTTAGCAGTGACGTGAGAATATGGCGAACAGTTACGAAAGGTGGCAGGTTAAAGACAGGTAAGCGAACCGTACTCTATTATACACCTGGTTGACATGAACAGTTTGTAGGATCAATAATACGAAATTGCATTTTGGTTATGTGTATGCAATAGCATTATTCTTTAATTGCTCAGATCTAGGAGTAAAAATGGGAAATGGTTAAGGATAGCGTACAGCATACATCAAAGAGACTACCTATCAAAGAGTTATTTTTGAAAATATTTTCAGTGTGAATTTTAAAAGGCAAAAATTAAAATGCAATTGTTTTTTGCAATGAAACACGATAACTATGCTAAATGAATCTTCTACACTATAACTCTGCTAAATGGATTAATGCGATTTTTATTGAAATCTTTGAGGGATTTATAAACGTTTTTAACATCAAATAATGAGCAAATAAATGTTCCAATAGTTATTCAGGATTTGTATTCCCGAAAAGTAATCTAATTCGATTCCGCAGAAATAGGGCTATTAGTCAAATGAATATTCAAACTTTAAACCTTTAAACTGTTTTTCAAAATCGTGGCAATTTTACTGTTTTGCAAAAAAATAGAAATCAATTTTGTTGATTTTAATAAAAAACTAAACTTATTTTCGTAGAATTTTACAACCCTTGTCAAATTCCCAATAAATTCTATTTTTTTTGTAATATCCCGTTTTATGTCCGTAATTCCCTAAGAGGTCGTTATCATAGTACTTATAAAAATTAAGAGGTTTATACCTATTTTCCGATAGTTTTTGTTGAATTGAGATGTTTTTACTGGAAGGAAGGAACTACATTTCTTTGCATTAAATATTTTATGTGTCTTAGTGGATGAACACAATTAAGTTATGTTCTAAGAAATCTTACATGCTAATAAAAAGATTCCAGGTAATCTAGCAAGATACATGAAATATCAAAGATGGGAAGGGAATAATTGACTGGAATAGAGTCGATTAAGAGATAATGTGACGAAAATGAGAGAGAAATCAACGTAAATCGTGGAAATTTCAAATAATTTTGGAATGGCGAATGCTGGAATCACGAACCATTGCCAAAACTCTGTACGATATCATACTCTTTGTTATCACGGAGGATATACAATTGCAGTATGCCTATTGAAAAAATGAATTTGTTTTTGAATGAATGCTACACTGCTAAAAATTGTGTATGTTCCGATGGTTGGATGAAAATGGATGAAAATATTGTTCTAACGGAAATTCAACTAAAAAAGAAAAAAGTATTATGTTCCAATAAGCATTTAATGTAATGTGTGAATTTAAAAAAATATTAAGGGTATACAAATATGTTCAAAAAATCCATTTCATTTCAATGAAAAGATTTCATAGACAAAAAACCTTCCGAATTTGCTTGCTCATTGTTTTCTTTCATTTTTCCTTCAGTGTTTGCATTGTTTTACTTTGAAAGAAAGAAAAACAATGGATTTTTTTGTTTGGCTGAAAATAAATATCAAACCCAAGAAACAACTACGGGTTTCAAAGAATAATCAAAATATTTTAATAGATTTTCAACAATCCAACGTTCAAATATGCCATTGAGCTGTGAAGTATACAGCGAACGATGTATACAAGTACGCAGGTCCGGATCTAAATATCTGTTAGCCAAGGCGCGTTGAAAATTCCTCGTCTAAAGGCTTCGTGCAAATGATCACAAAGTGATGATTGTAAGTGGGGGACGAGAATGAAGGTGACGTGAAGAAACATAAAAATTTAAGAATGCTACGCACATCGGTCTTATTGAGAAGGCGCGATGCTATAAACATAGCTTGGGTAGGAGATCACTGGTCTTTGAGAGAGGCATGTTCGGAAAATTGGCAGATAGAATACAGTAGTTGCTCATGGCAGCCAAAGGTTTTGCTGTAGTCAAACGATATAAACGATTTTTCGACTCATCCAAAAATTAATCTTCTAATATAACAGTGGGATACAACAATCAAGATACACGATGCGTACGCGTAAATTTTATTTTACATTATTTTTATTTTAGGTATTACTTTTAAAACTATACTTACGAAAGTTGATAACTAACGAAAGTTATTGAAACTAGTACAAATCACGTAAAATCCATCGATAATTTACACATTTCTCTCTATTTTGCTTGTGCAATTGTTAGATTTGGCTTCAAAGCTATCTACAATCATAATAACAAAATAAGGTAAATAAAAATTAACTATTCCGGTGTTCTACTGTCTCTAAGTGCAATAAATTTGGAGGCAGTTTATAAGCTATTGAAATAGAAATTGTTAGCTCTTTGAAAGTACCAAATAATATGAAGAAATGAAAAAGTGTGTTTTTAAAATACAACACATGAAGACAAAATATTCACCACTTGTCTACATGAACCACTACGATCAACGTCACTTTATCGTTTGACGATTGATTCTGATTGATATCGGGACCGCCTTGAGCAGTTTGACTAACGCCTTTGTTAGCTTGCACCGGTTATGCGGTGAGAGTTCGCCATCCGTGTGGGAAACTGGTTTTGGCATGAAGCGAAAAAAAACAACATCATTTTCATGCCTGCTTCTCACTCACGCACACGGTATCAGATATGCCGCAAGTAGCGCGTTGGTTGTAACGTGCTGTACGTATTGTTTTAATTGAAGGACTCCGGCACCGTGTGTGCGCTATCATTATTGGCCCGAGCAGGATCGAGAAGGAAGCGGGCAAATGATCACTAAATACCTTCATCAGCCTACCGGTATCGCTGACCGCCACCCGCGTGATGAAGGTATGCGATTCTTCGTGCCAGGGGTTATTACATGCAAGGTTACTGTCAGAGCTGGCCCATCAGGAGGCAGGCCATTAGAAGAGTCGTAGCAGAAGGTGAACAAACGAAGAAACTTGCAACTGTGTGCTCAATCTCCTGCCAGGGTAATAAAGCGGTACACCTACAAACAGACAAAAAATGCCAAACGCATACAACTGTGCTGGTGCATTATGCAAGCTTTGCTAGTGTGTAAGAAAAGGGGCGGGCTTGATGCTTTTCGAGATTACGTCTCGTTGAATGATTGTTGCAAACCCTAATCGAAACATAAGGGTAATTTTCATCATCCTGCTCCACTGGTCGACCTTCCCGTTGGTTAACGAATAATTCAATGGCAACAAACAACTTCAACGAGCGGAAAGTAACAAACCTTCGCTTTTGGTCTGTTGTTTTTCTTTCCTTGTTTGAGTTGATTGTTTATGCACACAAAATCAAAAGAAACCCGAAGGAAATGGTTCAAAGCGGCTACAGACACATGTGGTGGTTTGTTGCCGCGTCTACTACCTAGATTAAAGAAACAATAAGCTAACAAATAAGTAGTTTTGATCAACTTATTTGAACGAAAATAGGAAAAAAGATTGCTTTCGACGATAGTTGTGTACCACTCGCACAATGTATTTATGCTTCGACGACACCAAGGTTTTTTTTTTATCACTACGATCGATCATGGTGCTGTGGATGCATTGAATAGACTGTTTCCCTTTTCTCTTTCATCCCTCGTGGTCAACGGTTGATTGTTGCACGGAAAGGAAATGTCTAAATATCTCTTCCTCATGGGCTTATTTTCCTTTCGTTTGACCATAATGGTGGGGAAATGAACATTTGTGGCTTTTGTTGTCAATCGATATAATAGTTGCATTCAACGGTACGGAGGAATGTGCCGGTATTACATTTGTGGTGAGGATGAAAATATTTTTAAATAAAAATCTTCTTTTTGACATTTTGATGCTTTGTCACACATTCCACAAATCTAATAAACGGATAGAAGTATTTTTAGTAACTTGCAATAGAAATAGTACGCAGTTTTCAATTACATCATGATTAATTAACGATGAATTAATGATTCTCTTACCCCTTACCTTCCCTCCGCGGATGCCACATTCCACAGATGCCTTCAGGTGTCACATTACGATAGAAAAATAATTCCTTTAGCTACACACGCGTTACGAATGAAATCGGACCTCCTTCACCGATGCACTTGAACCACCGCCGTTGGACGTGAGGTCGAGGCAGCCGGTGGCACTAAAAGACACTCTCGACCAAGCGATTTGTATTTCTCCATTTCCAATGATTGATGGGTGGTTAACGGGCGTGGGTCGAGGCGTTCCGTGGCCGCGGCCGATGCATTTCTGTGCATATTTTTGCATCCCAGTATGGTGAAAGAAGCATCTTCAATGATGATGATGACAATGAGGATGCCTTCTGTTTGGGAGTCTCTTTGCATAATTTGTTCCCTTAGCAAGTGGATGCGTGGATGCAGCTGGTTGGTTGCGCGGTTTATGGCACGGGAATGGGCAGTGCAAGTTCGGAAGTTCAAGTGCAACTGTGAGTGAGCGTGTGCGTCGGATGGCTTGGCGATCGGTGCAATAAAATTCTCATCAAGTGCAAAAGGTTAAATGCAAAGCAATTAAGACGAGATCGAAGCGGTTGTGCAGGTGGATAAGACCACATTTTGCTTCTTTATGCTGTAATCTAATAATTGATAACGTGATAGTCTAGTAAAAGATAATTCAATTTGCATTTTTGTGAACTTTAATAAAAATCGATTATAATTGTTTTATGTAAAACAGTTGGAATTTTTAGAAAGTAAATTCATTTTTTATATCACATACGTTATTTATTTGTTTAAAGACCGTGAAATTATGTTGAATATTATATTGTTTAAATATTCATAAATTCATAAATAAACTTTAATAGAAATCGATTATAATTGTTTTATGTAAAACAGTTGGAATTTATAGGAAGTAAATTCATTTTTTATATCACATACATTATTTATTTGTTTAAAGACCGTGAAATTATGTTGAATATTATATTTTTTAATCATTCATAAATTCATAAGCAAACATATTTTATTACACCTAGGGTTTGGCAAACTTTGTTAAATGATCTAATTATGAGGCAATCAAAGCCTAAATTATTTTTGTAGTAATCGGTTGAAAATAAACAAAAAACCGAACATAACATACCATCCATATCATTCGATAGGATTTCCGTACAAAATGCTTCCTTGGGGATTTCCCATAGCCCTTGCCCGGATCCTTACGCCCATGGCAGTGTCACTCAAACGAGTGCCTTTTGTACCCCATCGGCAGTCAGTTCAATGGATTCCACGGATGAACCTCGGGACAGATCCATTAGTACAGTGTGGTGATTGATTTTCTCTCGAGCGTAGTTGCTGCTGCTCTTTAAATGTTACTGCTGCGTCCATACACGAGAAAGCTCGTCACTATATGCATCTGTGCTCTGCGAAACTAACAAAGTCCCACCAAACACACCCTGCCTTTGGTTGAGTGGGCCGATTGTTCCCGGTTTGTTGCATTTCTCTACGACGATAGGACGGTGATTTTATTGCTTTTCCTTTGTGCAGTCCTGTTCAAGATGTTGCCTTTGACGCCCTTTGATCGACACCAAATGCATCGCGCGCGCCGGAAGTGGATGTCATTAGTTCGCTTAGGGAAAGTGACGAGTTTGCTGGTTGCATGAGCTAGAGGGAAAAGTAAAATTAAACATAAACGGTTTGTTGATTAGTTTTGGTGATGCAGTGATAAAACAATGAATTGAAATGAATCATACCGAGAAATAATGAACTCTAATAGCTAAGAGGCGTTCCCATTAATAATAATTACTCTTGAAAAACTCGTAAAGCAAAAACGACGAGAAATAATTGAAAATATAATTTGTCTTAAAAAATACTTCAAACTGCGGTTAGTTTATTTTCACGCATTAAACTTGGAAAATAAAATACAAATTACCATTTCATTCGCCAATCCTCTTCCCTCTGCATGGCGCACCTGGCATGCGGGTGAAAAGCAAACAAATTTTTATAGTCCCAGCAACACTCACACTCAGCACCCACTTACATGAAATCGAGTGGAATTCGCTCTGTTTTCTCCTCTCGAAGTGACCCAAAGATTGCACAGATCGGTCCAGCGTAGGCTCACTTTCTTCTCTGCCAGAACAAATTTGCATTCCGTAAATGCAAATGCACCAGCCGGCTGGCCAACACGCGTGAAGCCGGTCAACGTGCTAAAGTGGCCGACCAAGTGTTTGACGCGAAATGGATGCCAAGTCACGACGGTTTGATTCCCATTTGTCAGCGGGTCAGCAGTGTTTGTACTTTTACCAGCGGATGCGATTCGCTTTCCTTACGCCATCCAAGAGCTACGAGTTGATTCGAAATCGTTTTGCTATTATAAACGTACATGGGTGAAGGTTGAGGTGTCGTATTTGGGTTAAAATATCAATTATATGCAGCGCGATCAAGATCATGCGTTGATGATTTGGTTAAGGTAGGAATGTGAGATAAACATAAACCTCATTAGACGTTGGAAAAAGGTTAAATCATGCATAGCATTTGAATGTGTTACGATAAAGTCAATAACAAAATTTTCATTTTTATTGCATTAATAATCAAATGAAAATCATGCTTGGAATATAATATTAAGCTAACAGGTGGGCTGACTCTACGGCAGATCCTCCAGAAGTGCCGGGAGCACCAGATCCCCACACACCACCTGTTCATCGACTT
>KB669643.1:7180-18271 GCA_000349105.1 Anopheles epiroticus
ACATACTGAGGGTTATGTATCTCGATGTGGAGCAATACCAGTTTCAATACCCGGTTTGTTTGTCCAGTTTCCATGTTTCCAGGCCCACAGCGCTGTGGTTCGTGTCTCCAAATGGACTATTTGGTCCCGACACTTCAATGTAGTCTTCATCGTCGTCGTCGTTGTCCTCGCCTTCGCTTCTGGTAGCTTAAATAGGACAACAATCGTCCTCGGTATTGCTTAGCCCCATAGAGTCCATTCCGGGTTCGAACTCGTGTGGCTCAGCATCATCCGGTCGGACTTCTGCAAAAATCCTTATATACGTTTATCCTTATATACGTTTTAAACAAATAGTAGAATAATTGGTTCGGATGGTCAGTGTAATGCGTAAGGGGTAACTGCACATGGTCGAGAAATATATTTCACGATTCAATTAACATGAATGATAAATTCGTACAATAATATGAGCGATATATGTACACAACATTTAGCTATTTTCATGGTGTCTGCTGAAGTACTGGATTGAAGCAATGCAACCTATTACATAAAGGGATGTAAATAAACCAATTACCTGTTAGATTTATTTATTCGCCGTTATAATGTGCGGAGGTCAATTAATGCTGTGCATCCAACGAGAGAAAGGGATTCTTTTCTTCAACAAAATGAAATGCTTCCCGAATACGAGGAGTAAGTAGCAGTTGCAGAAACTCCGACTGCTCGCTTGGCAAAAGCTTGATCAACTCAATTGAAGCGACGATTAGCTGTCTTAAGGCAGATGTTTTATACGATACGTCTTTTTGGATACTAAGCGTTCGCTGTTGTTCAATCTCGGGCGGTATCGTCTGCTTCTGCCGCTCTCCGTCTGGTGAGGAAGAAGCAGTAGAAAATTCACATTTGCCCATATTTTTCTGTATTGTTGATTGTTCTGATGTATCCATCTGTTGTGGGTACTGTTGCTGGTAGACGGGTTCGAACTCTTTTATTTGTTCCAGCACATGTTGTCCGTTATTATTCGAAAGATAGTACGGCTGATGCGGATGTGGCAGACTTCTGGTTTCTCTTTTTACTGGTATAGCTACAATGTCTCCATCGCAACCTGTTTTTTTAGAATTTCTGTTGTTTTGCTTCGTTCCCAATAGCTGTTGCTCACCACAGTCTTCGATCTGCTGGTCTGGATAGCACACGATATTACCTGATTCTGTGTAATCATGGTTTACGCAAGCAGGAGTAGTCGGTTCGTCAACCGTATCGGTATATTTGTAATGCTTGCGAGAAGCATTGCATTCCCGATCAGTTTCTAAATGTTGTATAAAGTGATCTGCGATCATTTGCCACAAATCTCGCAGTGCGAACAGATAATGGATACATTTTTCATCACCTTTTGCTGGATGTAATCCGGCGGAGTACTGGTCGCAACAGGAGCTTAGCAGATAACGAACATCCTCAGCTGTGAGATTGTGTATGCGCACATTATTAAGGTACATGTCAACTAGAGCCATGTAATGTATGATCCAAGAAGAGTTCATTTGTTTGTATAAGTTGGCTGCATACTCAATGCCGGATACTTTCTGTATCAAGAACTTCAGTCCGGGTCGCGTGTCAAACTCGACTGCACCTATCAAAAACTGGCGCAGGGTCCGCAGAAGAATCTCCTTACTATTTTGTCCAAGGTAAAATAGTGTTTTCGGCCCTCCAGCGCTGCTATGTGCAGCGGCACCTGATAAACCGAAGGCAGCCTCAGCACTACTGCTGTAGAAGCAGCTGTTAATCTCACTTGGAACATTCGATAAGCCACTGAGCAAGATATTTGCGATCAACTGTAACAACATTTGACTTGCTAACATACCGACAATCAGATTGCGGTACGGGATACGAATGATGTAACAGTCCACCGTCAAACCATATGACGATGGTATACTTGTCGAAAGAGTAGAACCTTCTCCAGTTGTGTTTGTCACTGTGGAGGACATCGATCCATTACATTGCAACGGGTACAGAAGAAATGAGTAAGATCTATCCTCCTGTGCTACGGCAAGATTTCGCCCACCAAGTGCATCCCGTTGAGTGTCCATGAGGAAAACCTGTTGTGCCAGCGAATGGATTCGTTGCAACTCTTCGGGTGTACTATCACGCCGTGCAGCTACCTTAACATTAGCACAATCACCATAGAAACTGTCGGAGTTACGATTGAATGCAAAGATAAGTTGTTTAAGAGGTGCCATCGAAACCGTACTTGCTCGATGAATGGCAGATGCGATGATCACCCACTGCTCTTCGTCAAAAAGGTAGCCAGAAGAGAAGATTATGTGTTTCATGCAAGAAACACCTACTCGTGCGATTGTTTCCTGTGACTGTGCAGAACATTCGATTAATACCAGTAGTAGCTGTTTGAGTGCCAATATGGCTGAACTTGGCAATCGCATAGATCCAGATGCTTTACCAGACGATTCGTCATCATGGGATTTCATTTGGCCCTGGTACTTTCTGTCCGATGACCCTCCCAATCCGGATTTAGAATTAGCGGGAGACGTCGAAGCGAGTGTTTGGTGACTAAGCAATACTTCGCTACCTATTACTACCCGTTCAGCCAAAGTTTCTATTGTTTGCGATTTGGATAGAAAATCTACCACTAAATCAGTGGTCATACAACAGCAGTGCTTAAAGTTCTTCTCTATCAGCACCCAGTTCTTTTGCGCTTTATTGACGTATCGCAACCAATCCTGTATCATCGGTATGAGCAGATGATTGATGCAGTAAAATCCAAATTCTACTCCCGGACTGATCATGAGCGTTTTAAACAATTTGAAAATCGATTGCAATATTGGTGACTGATGTGCAATCGGGCACACAATCAGTGAGTTGGTAAGACCATCCAGCAATAGGAACCATACTTTCAACACACCACTCGGTCGATCGAGCTCGTCAATCTTTCTAATAGACTCTTTATCGATGTGTAATGAGCGATAACTGATCATGCACTGCTCGTTAGTGCTCTGCAAGTAGTCCTGTCCGAAGAACGTAAAGTTTTCCATTGAGTTCGGTATGTTCGCGTCTATTATGTGCGTATAGGTAATGCCTTTGATTTTATAAGTCGAATGCAAGTTCGGGCATAGTGGCATATTGTACATAAAATCAAGTATGGAGGCACATCGCTCCAGGAACTTCAACGCATCGTATAGAAAGTCACCGGATCGCATCATTAGCGTTGCGTCTTCTGCGCCGGTCGTTGAATATTGTCCATGATCAGTTGTCGATGGACCGTTTCCAGAAATCTCTAAGTATGACAGAAGGCAGAGTATGCAATCAAGTCCAGCATTCGCGAACACTAGCATATTATCCGTCTCGAGAAACACACGAAAGATATCGATAATGTTTGACAAATGTACCGGACGGTTCCGTGCTGTACGCAGAGTACCAAAAAGAGGTCGCCAACCAGATCGTATCTCTGTACGATGTGCCTCAACTATTTCATACAGGCATGCAACAATTTGGTCCTGAACATCAATGTCGCACGAGTCCATACTAAGCAGATTCTCGAAAGGCTTTAGCAATGCCTCATTAAAATGGAAGTGCGGCAATTCTGTCTGTTCCACTAACAGAGCAGTAATGATATCGTGGATGTACTCGATCGCACGTTTCGATATGCTACGATCCTTATGACACGCAGCCTACAACAAGGAAAAATAATACAAAATTGAAAACAACTACAACAGTGAACGGAGATTACTTACGTCCATCAAGTGTGGCCCAGTGATTGCCCAAACTTTGAGCACGTGTAAAAGTGGGCGTGGGCCTCGGAACACTTTTAGGGTAACGTCTCCAACCCGATGCAACAGCAATGATAGTGGCAGAGAATCATTCTTCACTTTCCATGGTCTACCTAGCCACCATGATTTTTTACCCTTCTTGAGTGATGTACTGCGATACAGTTGCTCCCTTGATGCTCGGCATAAGCTCCGTAGAAATTGTTGGAGCGCGGGAAGGTTAAGTCGTTCGGCGGCCTCTGAGAAAAGCACATCGGCCTGATGAGACAATGCACACAACATTTTTGCTGTATCTGTTTGCGTAAGATTGACTGCATCGTTTCCCGTGTATGCCTTTAGTATAGTAATGACATTGATGTTGACATTTGTATTCGGCGCTTGTAAAAAGCTATAAACATCGACACTGTAAAGAAAATGAAATTAAGTTAACAAATAGTCTGGCAAACGTAACAACTGGTATATTTAACACTTTGAACGCGGGGGTCAAATTAGCCAACGAACCAAAAGCGTAAAGTTCATGGAACGAAAGTGATGAGAGAAGTATTTTGCAAAAGATTGGCACCTCGCCTTTTCCACTGAGAGTCGCTGAGGGACCATACGGAGAGAGAGAATATCACAAAATCCATCAGGCTAAAACGCCTGATGCGGCGTTCAAAGTGTTAAGAATCAGGGCTACTTACCATGTCTCGTCTTCATCGACAGAGTACGGCGGAAAATGAAATCTGTCTGATGGAGCATCGCTTTTGCCAAACTGCTGATCCGCTGCCTCCTTGCACTGACCAACGCCCGACGCATTTCCGACGTTCGCTGCGTTGTTTTGCGAACTAAACAGGTCATGTTCGAGCTGGGTCACGTGGCGGCACACGGAAAACACCGGCAACCAACAATCAGCACTGTGCGAGCCCAACTCTAGCCCACCTGACAATACGACATCCATAGAAAGAGCGTGGCTTGCTGGGATTTTCGGCCCTGAATTCTGGCACACGTTCGATGCAATTAAATTGATTATTTTACCGGCCAAATGCTGTAGGTTGAGAGCATTACTTAGCGTCGCTGCTGCGTGCAACCCATCAAGGCTAAGCGCATATAGCGTTTCTCCAGAGCCACGGGTTTCTTTCCGGACTCGAAGCGTCTTTTTGGAAAGTTTTACTAGTCGCGCAGTGGGCGAACCATCCGCCTCACCCAGACCAGCCGTTAGAACAGCTACCATCGAGTCCCAGCAGCACGTAAGTAGACGCCGTGCGATCTTGCGTGCAGCACGTTGTTTGGACGTTGGTTCAGTGTGAACTCGTACAACTGACTGTAACCGTTGCCAGTCTGATAGCATTTGCGTTGGACCGGTCCCGCCTGCGTCATGCAGCATATCAAGCAAGGCACAGTGGGCGCCTGTCTGATCGTTCACACGCTGTGTGTTACTCAACGCTTGTAAAGGGTTAGCGGCTAGTATACACTGGTATAGTTCTCGTAGCCAGGCCGCTGATAAATAAACAAGAATACCGGAGTTCTGTACTGAGGTCACGAACTGCTGTTCGGTGAGTGGAATAGCGGCTGGCTTCTGGCCGTCGATACCATCACCACCGTCATCATAATGGCCCCCAGAAGTAAGCTGCAATGCTAGCAGTAGTGCGGAGTAAGTGGCAAGATATATACCATCTGCATTGAGCGCCGTGAGAGTACTGTATTCGCCATCGCCACGGTTTGTTGTTTCGTTCCGTTCATTGTTCCGTTGGCAGATGCGTGATGCAAATTCTTGCACCGCCTCATCTATCTCAATCGATGTTTTAAGCCGCAACAACGACGGCACTAACTCTCCCGTCAATACAGTAGCAAAGTCTCTGGCGTGTTGCCTATCACAATCGCCATCAGATCGACTTGTGGAGCCGGAATCATCGATATGTGCCCATAGCCAGTTTCCTTGGCTCGCCTTCGACGATACGTCATCGCCGGACGAATGCGCCTCATCTTCCGGACCCTCGGTATCGCCAGAACCAACGGAACCCAGTTCAGGATCCATTGGGTTTTGCTCCAGCGTCCCTTCCGCATCCGACTCAGACGATGATTCGAATCCACTATGTCGTAATTCAGCTACAGCATCCCGGTAGGGTGGCGGCAACCGCGTCATAGATTGATAGGTAAGTGGACCAGTGTAGTCAGCATCCTCCAATGCTGCATACCGTTCATTCACCACTTCAGCAATCCGATTACTGATCAATGTCTCATGGAAGCTAGTGGAAGATAGCACTTGCAAGCATTCCAGCAATGCCACTACGCACTCTACGCTTGAAATCAGTGCACCGTACACAGAGGCACTTCCGTGATGCCAAGCGGCAGCGCACTCTTCCATCGCATCAATTACCCTGATTAAATAAACAAGACCATAATAAAACATAACTCGGTATTAGTCAAGGCGAAAATATAAGAATAAAAAGCTCATTCTAGTGCTGATGACCATGTTACGTACAGTCGAAAGAGTGCCATATCATCGCTACTGCTCTGCGTCTTGTCCGGATAAAGGATGATAGCCAGATCAATCAATCTCTCAGGTGACTTGAAAATTTCTCGTGCATAGCGTAACGGTTCCGCTCTGTTGCTGGGTACAGGCAACAAGAGCATTCGATGAAAGAGTGCTTCTAGCATCGGTCTAAGACTACCCTGAGCACCAGCTATTCTTAACAACTGAATGCTTGTCAAGTAGATGCAACGTGCTTGTGGACCATCCAAACCAGGCCGTGTAAAGAATCCTCGGTTTTCGCTCTCGATAAGATGCATTGCATCCCTGAAATTACAATGGTTGATTAATTCCATGCTATTAAAACAGCCGAAAATCAGCAGCACACAGTGGATGCTACCGTCGTCTTGCCTACCTATAGGTAAATTTCTTATCCTTGTTCACTCGACCTGGTGAACCCATCGTAGCAGCTAGCGTAGGGCAAAACTTCTGCCACAGGAACGCAGTAAAGTGCGGATTGGCGTGTACATCCGATGGAAGCGACACAACTAGTGTTAGTATGCACTCCATTAGGTACAGCGAACTGTTCGATGCTCCGTCAGTTGCCTTGGTGTTGCCAGCGGTAGGTTCCACCAATCTGCTACATAGCCATTGCATCACAGGAATCACCTCATTGTATACAGCCGCTGCCATGCCCAAACTGATGATACCTGTCGGATCCAGACGCATAATCTCCTCCGCCTCGTCCTTAAGGAAGGCGCAAAATGTACGCAAGCACTGGCTCCCGGCGGCCAGTGACGCTGCCTTGACAGCCCGCGATCCGTTCTCCCAGCATTCGCCGCACTTGGATAGCATCTCAATAAGCAGTCGGCCGTTAAGGGTGCAGGTATGCGAACAGGCCATTGCTAGGATCAGCCGTAACACGTTTACTACAGTATCTTCGTTTGAAATGCTGGAGAGGCTGGAAGTAGCGCGGAGCAGTTGGGCAGGCAGCCACAGTGAATCATCTTCTGGTTCCAGTCCAGTAAAAAATCGTTCGTCACGAATGATACGCTGCAATGTGGTAAATGGGTAGATAAACGTTAAAAATGAACGCTTATTGACCTCACCATATGTATATGCAGCGACGCATTTACATGTAAACCGTTTAGTCCGTATGTAACAAATTTGGGTCTTTTCGTCTCGAGTGCCATTTGCAGAGCGGTAAAACAGACGGAACGTAGCTCATAGGAAGGATCACGGTGCATGCCATGCTGGCGCGATAGTTTCTCTGCAAATGTAATGGAGCTGATGAGTGGTGTGTGTCATGATGACGACTGAATATCGATTGTATTGTGGTGTACTGCAGCGTCTCACGCTATTATATATGGTGGCGCATTGTACCCACCGTGTGCGATTTGTGCTGCTTGTTTTAGATTTTGTAGCTTGCTTCCAGTCGCTTCCTTCACTATTGACATGAGCAATTCCTCCATCATGAGCTGATCGAAACTATTCCACAGGCTTGTGTAAATATACGAGAAGGCAACTGTATACCTATTTAATACCTTCGAACCATGCCTTTCAACAAAGGGTTAAAACAAAGCTCTATGTCGTCACCTACGATAATGGATCGCTCACTAGTTTCTATTTCCAGGAGATTGATGGTGTAGATAAGCTAGAGAGAGCATTGGTATGGAAAAATTAACAATGTGTTGACTTTTGGTCATTTGAAGCACAGCGACCAACACTACCATTGCTGAATTTCTATTTAGTTAATTGATTTCCAGGATAATGCAGAAATTATTTTGTCTCTATGTCTTTAACAGTGTTGAAGCTGGCTTTGAAAGTTGATTGTATGTTTTATTTAAAGAAAACACAACATGCACTATGAGGTCTGGTTGGTTGGGTTCTGCACAAATACATGACACATATCACGCACGGTACAAGACCTCCACAATATTTGTTGAAAAAGAACAGCTTAAAAATTTTGTATTTGCAAAATTATCAAGCAATAACTATAGTTAAAAGTCACACATTCAATTGTTTGCTTTTTATTATAATAATGCTAGTATCCTACAAAAAGGCAGAGACAAACTATTACTCCATTTTTGCATTACACGTACATTAACTAACAGATGTAAACTGTCTCCCATACGTTTCTCTTTATTTGCTCCAAAGAATATAGGATACGCATGGCGCATGCTCGTAATTAGATGCAATGTAAAATCGATATTTTACTGTCAGAGAACGTATTGTTACCGGTAAAGGGGTTGCTGGAAATAAAAGAAGTATGAGAATTATTTTAAATTGCCCATCATCAGTCAATAAAAAGAGGTTTTGCATCTTCCATCTTCAGGCAAAAGTGTACTCAAAAAAAGTGTTCAACACAATGTCGTGATTTCTTTGTGATTTCCGTTGTATAATTTATTTTTACTAATACTTATGTCACTCCCTGCACACAATACACACAGGTAATTGTAACGCTCTACTGTAACCCAAAAATTTCCTGTGAATGTAGGCTTATAGGCGTCTGGTTTCTAAGCTATACATAGCATGTATTTGTTATTTTCATCGCATTCTGCATTAATTTCATACGACGAGTTTTACTATTACGATGTAACGTACATTCAAATAGATAACTGATGTTCGTGGCAAATTTGTACTCACATGAAATGAAAACAGCAATGAAATTATTGATTCGACAGATTAATAAGAAGTAATTGAAATTTTTCAAATTCAAATTTAAAAAAAAAATTATGCATCTACACTTTTTGGCATACCGATATCTTTTGGAGTGACGAAATAGATAATATTCGTTCTTTTTGTATTTAAGGCTTGGGTCTATCGACGTGTTGCGACCAGATTTTTTGCCAAATTGTATAACAGGCCAACAGGCGACCCAGGCGGTCGACGAAACGTATCCAGATGTGTAATCTTGGTCGATTCTAGCGCTATTAGCGGTCGGTAGCTGAAATTACACTCTAGTGTTTTACATGTCATAAAAATGCACGCTCTATATACCGTGGATTGTACGATAAACAGAAACACTACAACAAACCAGTTCGTGCTAGTAACAGCAATATACTGTTTGCCGAATTATTTTTCCTCAAAAAAATGTTTTATTCCTAACCAGAAATACAACTTTATGATCCGCTATACACTCTGCCGAAATACGGCTCTGACCGAGATAGAGCACGACTCGGAAGCAGAGTATTAGTTGACAGCGACGATCTTAAGGTAGTAGAGGAGTTCTGCTACCTTGGTACGACCGACATCGCTACCTGCTACCTTGGTACGACATGAGCATCGAAATCCGAAGACGCATTGTTCAGGGGAATCGTGCCTACTACGTGTTGAACTATACAACCAGTATACATCCTGTATACACAGCTTAACCTATTGTCTAACGTTTGACATTTTTATATGTAATAAACCAGCACGCGCTCTCTTCCATCTAGAACGCTAACGTGAACGAACATGTTTCCACTTTCCTTTCTTAATCCGCGGCGATATCACACAACTAATTATCAGGTTATGGGCCCAGCAATGGACGAGAAAACAAAGATTGTTGCTTTCGATGGAAGTGGTTTCCATAATCGGAAGTTTCGTATGGAGACGGTGCTGGATATGCACGATCTTCTGGATTGTGTTCAGCGGGAGACAACCGAAATCAACGACTAACAAGTAAAGCCATCCGATTCTTCTGCGTCGCGACTGGACAAGGAGAGGTTAATTGCTGAGCGGAAAGTGAAGGAAAAGAAGTGTAAATCATTAATCATACAAGCAATTAGTGATAATCAATTGGAGTTGATTAAGGATTGCGGTACGCCGAAACTGATCTGGGAAAAGTTGCGGAACGTCTTCGAAAGGCGTGGTGTAGCCGGACAACTATCAGGCCTATCGTATATGTCGAACGGCACTCGAATCCGTCGGGAGGTCTCGAATCGAAAGGGAGAAAAATTGCTACCATATTCGCCGTTCGATAGATGAAAGCTTGATCGATTTTTTTCTATACGGTATCAGCGCGTTTGACAGTTGATCAAAGCAACCGCTGGAAACAGCGCATGTAAACAAACTCATTCTGCATGACTTAAAAATACCATTTTAATTAAATTTAGTAAAAAAAGGTGAAAATGTTAGTGATAAAAATGTTACGATTTGTTCGTCATACGATACAGAAATGAACCGAAGTGAATTTTCTCGAATGTCGAACGCTATATGATAGGACTGTATTTCTACGGAAACAGCTCCTCACATTAAAGTATGTGGAGGGAGATAATCAGGCCTATCATATAGTGTTCGAGATTCGAGAAAATTCACTTCGGTTCATTTCTGTATCGTATGACGAGTTGCCTTGCCGTTCGAGTAACCGTCGGCAGATTCGAGTCTATGAATCAAAAATTGGTATCGTATATGTCGAACGGGAGGTCGAATTCGAGAGATTTACTGCCGACAGCTAAACCCGACGGAAACATCGAATTTTGAAGAATTCAAGTATTTTAACAACTGTTCATGGATAAAATAACCTTTAGTAAGAGTTAGTTAACATTTATATCACTAAAATTTTCACCTTTTTTGACTAAATTCAATTAAAATGGTATTTTTAAGTTATGCAGAATGAGTTTGTTTACATGCGCTGTTTCCAGCGGTTGCTTTGATTAAACGCGCTGATACCGTATAGAAAAAAATCGAGCAAGCTTTCATCTATCGAACGGCGGATATGGTAGCAATTTTTCTCCCGTTCGATTCGAGACCTCCCGATGGATTCGAGTGCCGTTCGGCATATACGATAGGCCTGTATGTGTCGGATCTTTTTGTGTGTATTTTGGTGGGGGATTTCTGGAGTGGAAGTTTATTCTGCTTTGGTGTTGGTGCTTTGGATTCCATGCCGCATCCGATGAGCCCGATCGATCGCCGTAA
>KB669644.1:0-11857 GCA_000349105.1 Anopheles epiroticus
ATTGATGATGGTTCTAATTTCTGTCCCAGCGAATGCAGCTGCTTTAAACGAGCCGTAGATCGGAGTGCCATTGTGAACTGCAACGCGGCGAATCTTACCCGTGTCCCCTTCATCCCGAGCCCAGTCATCGTAGATTGTGATTTTATAGAGCTACATCTAGACAACAATTTGCTGCTTTCCCTATCGAACATGAGTGAGGGTTGGAGCACTATCCGGAAGCTTAATATCGCAAACAACCGCCTTACTCATCTACCCCGGGACAGTCTACCCGAACAGCTCGAGCTGCTCGATGTCTCTGGCAACCAACTGACCGACATCGATGCTCAATTCCTTCATCAGCTGAATCAAACCGCTCTACGTAACATCAGCCTGTCAACGAATCCTTGGGATTGCCGTTGTGATAATCCGTTGCTTGCGTTCGCAGTCGATAACGCGGCACGCATTACCGACTACTCGAGCCTCCGATGCGCCGACGGACAACCGATCAACTCTGCCACACTAAACGATCTGTGCTCTTGGCTGCTCGAGTTAAGTATCAGCGTAGCAGTTGCACTGGTGGCCATTATTTGCATTCTCGGCACATGGATGTATATGAAGTACAGTTTGGAGATTAAAGTGTGGCTCTTCCGGCACAATTGGCTGCAGTGGTGGATCGCGGAGGAACAAATCGATACGGACAAACAATACGACGCATTCATTTCATACTCGCATAAGGACGAGAATTTCATCGTACAGGAGCTGCTACCAAAGCTCGAGGGCGAGGAACTCAACTTCAAACTCTGCTGGCACGTGCGAGACTTTATGCCGGGAGAAATGATTGCTACTCAGGTTAGAACGAAATTTCTTTGCCCTAATATGCAGCCATGGCTTTAATGTGTTCTCTACCACGCTCTCTTCCAGATTACGAAAGCAGTCGAGGAATCGCGACGCACCATCATCGTTCTGTCCCCGCACTATCTCGAGTCCGTTTGGGGCCAGATGGAATTCAATACTGCTTACTTGCAGTCATTGGAGGTCAAGCGCAATCGCGTCATTCCCATCATCTATCAAGACATTGGCGACATCGATCAACTTGATCCAGAGCTGCGGGCTTACCTCAAGACCAACACGTACGTTCAGTGGGACGACCCATGGTTCTGGGACAAGCTCTGTTACGCGATGCCTCACAAACACCGACAGTAGTGAAACAAAACGATAAAATCAATATAAAAGTCAGCCTTAGAAATAATTAGCAATTATCAAGTGAATAAGTATAATAGTTTTTTTGCTGATTAATTTAATTTTTATATTTAGTGAAATAATTTTGTTGATTAACTTATCTGATAAGATAGCGATCAGCAAAGTATGTTTAGCAAGCCACAGCGCCGGACTAGATTGTGACTTTTTGCCCATCTTAAAATCCTCATCCACTACTCTTCAGGGAAGCGAAGCAACAATTTTTGTTGAATAATAATTTGATGTATATTACATTTTTTAATTAGATTAGGAAATATTAATCTTTCTTTTATTCGAATTAATTAAATATAAAACGTATCCCAACAATCATTTTAATACGTATTAGCAGTGGCATTTTATCGAACTAGCCACTTAAGTGTTACAGCTTAATTTGTATAATAAATAGACAAGTACTGTACAATACAAAGAATGTCGTGCTTTTTCTTGCAATGACTTGCATTGACTAGAGAATCCAAAATGCATTTGATTGATCGGGCGATTTGTCCTGCCGGATTTACATTTATTAGTTTTTTGGAAAATATATGAATTTAAATAATCACGATAGGCTGCTTGGATTGTATATTTTAAGATTTTAAATACTTTATCGATGAAATTATAATTATTTATAATAATTTATATAGCACGGGGTGCTGGCAACAAACACCGTGAAACGGTTTTTTTTTATATAAATACAAGTTTCAATAAAATAACAGTGAAATATTATGGTAAAACATGCAATTATTAAACAATATGGACTCTGGCCGTTACAACTGAATACAAAAACAAAAAGATGTGTTCAGTATATCAATTTGTCTACTGCAGATAGCGATGAAGGTTTCGTTTTCTCCACCGCGAAGATTGGTGGATTGGATTAACCAGAAATAGATAGCCTTATACGTTGCATTGTGCTTTATCGAAAGCTAAATTGTGAATTCTTCTGGATGAAGTAGTACAAGTGCTATCGCGTAAGTATCGTGTTTAGAAAAGCGTTAGTAGTTGGATCATCCATAGAGCAGAATAAATGGCGGCTTGATGTCCCGTTTAGATAGGTAACCAGAATCACAGTTTTCAATGTGACACATTTTATTATTTAACTTTATTAATTTATTAATACAATACAAAACAAATCTACAAGAGCTATTCTAAAATTTCCGATTTAGTTATAGTGAGTAAATTCAAGAAGATGAAAATTAGTTCAAAATGGAATTGTTTTTTTATTTCCGTAGTGATGGACTTTTTAATTTTTTATTGTTTTTTAAAAGTGGACTTCTAAGGAATACAAATTAGAGTTGTTATAAATTTAAATCCATTGTTATAAATTAAAAATAAATTTTGACGTAATTGTGTAAGGTGAAATATTTTTTTGATGGGCGGATCCTGTAAAATACTATAGCTTGTGACCACTTTGAATCATGATCGACCACTGGGGTTGAAAAAAGAAACGGATGAAGTGCGACGATGTGGTTTGAATTTTTGATTTAAAATTTGAAGAACAAAGCTGTCTATACAATATAAAATATAACTGTGCATTATCGACAAAAGGACACGCAACAACATTATGATTTTTGTCCTAAAGTTGCTACCAACTTTAACAACTAGAAGGACTTTTAGGTTATTAGGAGTGTCCTTCAAGTTACACAATGCCTTGCGATTTCATCACAACTGTCATAATATTGGTTGAATTTTGTATCAACTGGTGGTTGAATTCTTTCAAGATAGATGCCAATACTGGGCCTCATCAGAGGCTTACTCCATTTCCACTTAATCACCGTTCCACTGTCAGTTGGCGAGGGATATGCGCGTGTCCAACCGGTTGTCTACTAAAATCACTTTCCCCGTTTACGCAGATTTAAAGGCCCTCCAGTGTCTAACTTCAATCTAGGAACACAACGAAAACAGAAGAGCTCTGCGACACTGGCTACAGTGTTGGATGCCGTTAAATCGTCAGTAGCCCGCTGTATCATCAAATAAGTACCGATCACAAAATCGGAGAGCCTAACGTAGTTACATAGCCAAGACTCAAAAGTTTTTACAACTGCTTTTGTAAAAACCTTCTCTGTCGTCGACTCTGTGACTAGTAACGTACGTCTAGGCGTGGCCACAGTTTAGAGGGTTTCGTCAGATTTGCACAGAGTCCATGTCTCAGAGGCATACGTGAGTACTGGAACTATATAGGTGGGATATAGTCCCAGCTTCGTCCGTCGCGACAGGTTTTGTGAGGTGAAATGTTTCCTCAGGCTATAGAATGACCGGCTGGCCGCCAGCATCCGTGCGCGCAACTCGACTTCTATGCTGATGTCGGTGCTAACTTTTGACCTGAGATAGGGGAAAATTAGGACGACTTCGCAGGTGCGTTCACCTATCCGTACGTCACCCTTTCGTAAATCGGCATTTGTTAGTAGGGCCGCTGGTGGTGCCACCATCAGTTTGGTCTTTGCCTCGTTAATCTGCAACTCGAGGTCTTCTGCCGCCTGCTCGATCCTTCGGTAAGCTTCTGCCAGATAGAAGAGCTGCAGACCAATGATGTCTATGTCATCAGCGTATGCCAAGATCAGGATCGACTTTTAGAAGATGGTTCCCGAAGTCTCCACCTCCGAGTCGCGGAAGGCCCTCTCTAGCATTGTTGAAAAAGAGACAGGTAAGGCCATCCCCCTAGCGCAGACTTTTGGATCCTGAGAGTTTTCCACCCACCTTTACTTGGCATGTAACGT
The DNA here is from genome assembly GCA_000349105.1 of Anopheles epiroticus. NCBI lineage: Eukaryota > Metazoa > Arthropoda > Insecta > Diptera > Culicidae > Anopheles > Anopheles epiroticus. The sequence goes on from KB669644.1 coordinate 3,927, forward strand.
TGGTCATGGTCATTCTTGATAGCCTGATCAGTTTTGCCGGGAAACTATAAGAGCACATTGCGTCGTAAAGTTTTACCCTGGCTATGCTGTCATATGCGGCTTTGAAATCTATGACGAGAACTAACGTGTTCTGCCATCTTCTGCAAGATTTGTCGCGTTAGTGTTAGTGTCCAACTATCGATTCGTCGTTTGGGGTAAGTCGATCCTGTAGGATCAGGGAGAGTATTTTATACTATACTCTCACCACTACTAAAATATAAGTTAGTGAAGTGCATCATGGCGAAATGCTACGAAATACTGTTGACGACACTATAAACGCTTGACATTCCAAGATTATTTGTTTGATAGTTTCACTCTTCATCTGATACTTTTAAAAATTGGCGTTAAAATTGTGAAATCTTTCTTTCGTGTCTCCTGCTGCTCTTCAGGGATGTGTAGGAAGTGTTTAAGGACCTTTGCTCTTTGCAGATTATTTCATTTTTTAATAAATAGTACAAACTCATTTAACCGCATTTATAAAATGGAGTGAGATTAATATGTTTTCTGTAAGCGTCGATAACTATCGATATAACTATCGTCTCTTTCTCTTGAGGCAAAAATGTCTTAACCAAATACTATACAAAAACGGTAGGCAGCAAAATAGACTTTATCAATTTTCAGACGTAGGAGTAACTCTAGGCGCTAAATTTAATGCTCGTTACGAAGGCACATGTTTAGAAACGATTCATAAAGAAAATCACATGTTATACGTATCGTCGTCTAAATTGCACAGACAACCGACATAATCGACAAACTCGAACGTTCAGGAACATTAACGTTCATTTATCGAACTCGAACGTTCAGGAACGTTCATTTATTAACTTAATTAACACAAGTCATTTAGAAATGGATACAAATATTTTCTGTCAATATAATCAACTATCAACTGCTGAACACCGTCCTGATTATGATCCAGTAAACTCGACTGAAGACAGAGCAATAGTTCCAGTTGCAATAGTTGCTTTCGCGCGAGAATTAATCCCGTCAGAAGATATGCATCTCTAATGCTTTTGAAACCGGGAAAGTACAAATGTTAAGTGAAGCGCTGACATGATTTTCTCATCGCGAGAAGGTTCGACAAGGAAGACCATTTATAAAGTAAATATCCGAAGATTATTCAAGAATATTTATCACTCGGTCACTTATCGGAATTATCGCAAAAGCTCACCCAATGATAGCAATGTCTAGTACATGTACTAATTTGCTATCTGTATTTGAAGGCTCAGCGATGTCCTCTTCTATATTTTGGCGAATCACGTTGACCCTGTTCGTTGCTCGCATTAAAAAACTGAATATTCTGAGTTGATTCGATAGCGAATGTTATCCATCAAGAAAGTATCAGTTGTATCTTCAATCAGAATCACTAGCAAGCGTGAGGTATAATAAGAGGTTTACGTGGATGATTTCCTCGGAAGCGCTAGTAACGAAAGCCAAATGTCCAATGGTAATAAAGTTCCGTGCTGCAGTTATTGGAACAAGATTGTTCGATCCTATCACAACGATCACCTGAAATTGATAGACTGCGCCTGCATCAAGACATGTGCTTCAGTATCAATATCAAATCAGCTTACTTCGTTGCATATTTTTTACATACTGAACATACTTGGTGGGTGACAATCTATTGTTTGTGATGTATCAGAGCCTCCCAAAAATAATACTAGATACAGATTTAGCTCTACCAAGTGATGTGAAAAAAGCTACAACCAACTTAAAGCTACTGTCACCTCTGAACTACTGGTTAACAGCCTAAATGCTTTATATTTGTTTGAAATACCACAAGCGGCTATCGGTAAATCCCGCCAGTAATTTAAAAAGAATATTTTTTTAACCATCGCTAGTTTCTAGGATCTTCGCCCGATGTCGATGAACAGCATCGGCAGAAATGATTCGGAAAGTGAAAGAGCGGCTTGAAAGGGTCACGTTGACCGAAAAAAGTCTCCTAAGCTAAAAATTTCATACACCACACGCCATTCGCCAAATATTTCCGAAAATTAACTTAGATTAAAGCCATTAAAGATCCAAAAAGTGCAAGATCTTACTGAAACGCAATTTGACTCATAAGAGTTAAGAAGTCGCTTGACTGAAGGTGATGTACTTCCGAATACGGTTTTCTCTAATGCGAAACAGTTTATCCTCTATCGTTAAATCTATCTCGAAAATATGTTTGAGGAAACCTTAAAGTTCTAGGCACGCAAACATTCCAGCCGTAAACCTTCGCACTCTTAGCATTCCAACAGGACTATCGCACTTCTTCTTTCTTTGGTTGGCACAACAACCCAATAGCATCAAGTCAAGGCCTAGCCAGGGCACTAATGTATTTTGGCTCTTTCTGTGACTAAGTGTTCCCACAGCAGGATCCTGCGTATGGGGATGGCAGCGGTCCGTTTGGGATTCGATGCAACGTCGGGCCTTATTGTGTGAAACACCGAGCCGCGCCGCAAACTATCGCACTATCGAGCTCAGAATGTGCCACATCCCAAGAATAGTTGGGTTCCTCGCTTCGTTTCCAATGCATAATGCCACCAATATCACAAGATGCCTTTAGAACTACTGTAGCACTGAAAATACCAAAATATTCAATCACTAAAAGTCTGAAGGCCATAATTCATGCCAATGGAGGTCAATTCGAACATATCTCAATTGATTCGTTGAAATGTTATGCTATTTTCGACCGTGCTTACTTGCACTCTATGAAATTTAAAAACAAATAAAACTTGACGTAAACCTTTACATGTTTTTACACCGATGCTTTAAAAGTCTCATAAATTTATTACAATTGATCAATTTGAAAAGATTAAAAAACGATAAAAATTCATTAAGTTCAAAATTGATATTTTAAGTAAACGCTATTCGTATGTTGAACAGTTTTTAATATTAATATTAATGAATCTTTCAAGATTCCTAAATCTTTAAACATACATAAATCTTCACAAAAATTTATAAATATATTAATGATTCTTCACAATTTTCATTAATTCTGTATGATTCCAGATTCACGAATCTCAAAATTCCGATTCAAAATTCGATTCGTGATTCCAATGACTCTTCATTGAAAATTCATATGAATGAATTTTTACAGAAGATTATTTACCCGCGATACTGGGAATTTACAGCGATCTCGACCCAAATGGAAATGTAAATATTTATAAGCATGTACAAGGTGCAAGTATAAAATACAAGTATAATTAATCTTTACAGTAAAAATTGCACTTTACACGGACAGTGACCGAAGAACATGGTTAAAATGACTACCTTAACTAATATTGACAGCACTGAGACAAAAATATTACCCTTTAAAAGGAAATGACTTGCGAACAGATGTTGGAACCGATTGTACGTTAATTGGCTAATAACCAACTTTCGTTGTTTTGACACTGCAAATCGTTGTTTGAAATTGTTACTAATGTTTGTAACAAAAATCGCCAGAAAACATTTGTAAACCTACTTGACTTTTTCTCACATGATTTTTTTATATTTGCTGTCACCATTTGATTCTTTTCCCATTAATTTGACGCAAAAACCATAGTTGTAACTGACAAAAAATTAAAGTTATTCCTCATATTAGCATTCAAGTTTCTTAAAGCAGAAATGTATCTCTTTAAATATGTTTTCTAAAAAAACTAAAATTAATGTCAGGAAAAAAAGCCAAGTGTGATTTTAGAAAAAAACGATACTTGCGATTTTCTTCCACAGCCACAGCCTTTCGGGTAATGGATTGAATGCAGAGCGCGCTGAAGAGCGCACAGGGCTGAAGAATTTACCGAAATTGTGTCCCCAACTCCCTTGTGTGTGTGTGTGTGTGTGTGTGTGCTGCTACACTGTATGTGTTTTCCTAATCGCTCACGGGAAACCCCGCACTGATGGGTAAATAGAACATTCGCATCAACTGGTAAAAACAGTTAGAGAAGCCCTAAACAACTGAAATCATCATTATCTCGTTCTTGATCTTCACCAGGAGAACGATCATGTCGTTACAGTGCGACGTAATGAAGAATGCGGCTGGTTGTTTGACACCAATGAAGCGTTCAGTAAAGCTATCGGCCATCTAAGGTCCAAGCTTGCGTTATAGGGGCACTCAGTCCAGCACGGCGCAAAATCAATACGACATTTGCACAACGAATGAGGCTAAATCGGAGCATAATGGACCGCTTAAGGAAAACCGGCGTAGAAATCGTAGAAAACCTATGGACATTATTAATTTAACAGATAATTTCGAATTTCATCGTCACGTTTCATAGGCATTTTACTAAGAAAATAATTGTTTAGGATTTGTTTAGTAAAAATTTGAAACACATCATTTTCCGTTCCGAATCTTTCTAGCCAGAAGTGACCAACTTGGCCACAGTGAAAAGGTTAAGTCCTAACATGAAATTTCAAGATTTTCACGATTTCGGCATTTTTTTGTATTTCTTGAACATTTCAATTGTAATCAAGAATTTCGATGCGTCTTTAAACGGGACTCTTTTTGTAGCATTGTTTGTAATATCATTAAGAAATAAGAACCCAACATCCCGTTTGTAAGGCCGAATCGAGGGGGGCCCATCTTGCCCCGAACACCCTTATACTGACGATAGCAAAGAGCGTGCCATGATTGCGGCATGTTTTCCCGGGCTTTAATTCTGCCGGCATGATGAACGTTTTTAAAGGGCGGGACGTGCCAGCGGTTCTCCAGAAAGTGTGCTGAAATCGTGGTTCACATTCGGGTTGACGGGTATCGTGAACGAATTTTTTTATTGTTCTACTGCTTTGGGACTGAACTTCTCCAAATCGTTAAAGGGTCGCGCCGTGTTGGAAATCGTTTGAAAAAAAAACTTTAGTCAACCAGCTCCATTCGCTGGCCGCATAGAAGGAGTAGGTTTCTCTGAACAATGGGAGAGTAAGCACGCTGCCGCTGTCCATCCCATACGACCCGCAGTACGCTCTCAGCCGCTCGCGACAACGCACGAAGTTCCGCGAGCTTCGTACCGACGGTGTGTTACGAGCGGGTTTCAGATTGTAAGCATATTGTTTGTACGCGTGTTTGTGTGTGTTTGTGTGTGTGTGGGTGGGTGCGTAAGAGTGCGTGTATGAAGCAACAACAGCCGCGATCATCGTTATTGGGCCGCCGAGGGGAGGATTCGCTGTTCGCACGCATTTATTTGTACCACAGCGTGACCACCATAGACAATATACCAGCGGATCGATCACGTTCGCTCACAACGCACACATGCGGCACGCTGCACGTTACAGTGTATGTGTGTCCAGTCACTGGGAAACCCCCGACGGTGGTCGTAAATAAAACGTTGGGAAAGGCACAGCACGTAAAAACTAAAAACAAGGTAGTCGCGTCGGCAACAACGACGGGTCGCGTGTGGAATGAAGTTATACCGGACCTTGGCCACCCCTTCCCGTGACGTACGCCGCAGTACGGCTCGTTTAACCGGACAGGTAGGTGCACCGCAAAAAGCTCCGTAAGGTGGTTGTGCTTTCTTGGTGTGTTGTGTGATTCTGTCAAAGCTCATAGGAGCCAAAGTTTCCAATACTGCGCCAATTCGTCATCTACATTCTGTTCACTCCTCTCGTCTATTGTTGATAATCTGTAACACCAAGTGTACAACCGTTTACATGTTACGGCAGCAGTAGCGTAGCAGTCTTGCCACCACAAAACAAGATAAGCACTACATTCGCGATCATACAACATTGTTCATGTGTGTGCAAATGCATGTGTTTGTGTGTCAAGCTGCAGCCTCTTCGCGCCGCCATCCTACGCCATATCGCTACGCGATCAACCGATTCCTGAGCAACCAACTCAAAGAGCGGTATAGATCCTAGTAGTGTGACGGGTTTTTTTGCGTTTTACAACAAGCGAGCGAAAGGTCAATACGCCATCATTGTTTTGTCCACGTTACAAATTTAACATTGCTGCTCGTCCTCTAAAAGTGCAAGATTTTTCAAACTGTGAGACATCAACATTTTCTAGTCCCGTCTGAAATTACCAAAATGCGACATAACCAATGCAAGTACGTTATATGTATAGAAAGGTTCCTAAAATTGAAACAAATATGGAAGAATAAGTATTTAGTCTCATTTGTGTAACTCTTCACGGATATGTTGTCGTAGGGAGAATGAGTGGAGCATTACTTTAAATAAGGACGCTGTATCGTAAGTTCAACCCAAAAAGTCGAACAACATTATTGTTTAAAATTGTTAGAAAATAATGACAATCGATTAGCCAAGATGGATGTGTGTTTAGCGCGCTCTGGGAGTAGTAGAAACGTAAAGGCCTACTTTCTAGCGAATCAACCGACCTCCCCCACGCAATCTGAATCACTCAAGCATACACATTATCGCTAACACTCCCAATATTGTTATGTTTTCCAGATTACTGTAAGCAAACAAGCGTCTTTTTCAATGGCACACTACTGGGCGTTCTGTTTGAGCCTGCTAGTCTTACGGACGATACAAGCCAGTGGACACGACTGCACCGTTACAAACATTAGCAGCATCGAAACCTTAATCAACTGTCCGGGATTCACCGTGCAGCTTGACTTCCACGAAACCAGTCATCAAGTGGAGGTGAGATGCAGCAACAAGCCCAACTTTGAGCTGCTGCGGGACCTCCAAAATCTACCGAAATTCAAGTTCCAACAGTTAGCCTACAAGTACTGCCCGCTTCCCGTGGGTAATCGGTCACTCGTGGACCACCTCTCGATTGTTCTCGATCGCAGCCAACTATCCTCGATCAATACCCTGTTCTTTGTCGATAATGCTAAGCTGTCCGAGGAGGAAGTGCTCGATCCGCAGCTATTCGCCGGTCTGGACAAGCTGACGACTCTATCGATGAAAAATTCCACCCGCATGCCACTCGACAATCCGATGCTGTTCGAGCATCTGCCCAGCATAACGATTCTTGATCTGCGCCGAGGCGATGGTGGCAGCCGTGTCGCCACAGGGCTATTGCAACCACTGACAAAGCTTGCCGAGCTCGAGCTGATGGAAAACGGACTGACCACACTACCATCCGAGCTGGTTTCCCGCCTGCCCAACCTCAAAACCCTCACGTTGTACCAAAACAAGCTGGAGCGTATCGAGCAGTTTGATGAGCTGCCAAGTCTGACTACTCTGGACTTTACCTCGAACCAACTGGCGACACTACAGGAAGATGTGTTCGAAAGGCTGCCGGAGCTCACGAAGCTGGTGCTGAAGTCCAACAACCTCACAAGCCTACCGTCCAGATTACTACGGAATAACACCAAACTGACAACCTTCGTGGCGGACTATCAGCGCGGTCAGGGACTTGTGCTGGAAGATGAACTTTTCGCTGGACTACAGATGTTACAGACGGTGTCGCTTATTGGATGTAAAATTGCACACCTTCCAGCAGGGCTCTTTACCGGAGCCACCAAGTTAACCAAAGTCTCTCTAAGCAACAACAGGCTGCAAACTCTACCGGCGAATCTCTTCCGCGATTTGTCTAACTTGAGGGAGCTCTTTTTACAGCACAACGAGTTGAACACGTTACCAGACACACTGCTAAACGGTGCTGCTCAGCTGCGCATTATCAATCTCAGTCATAACTATCTCACTTCATTATCTGGGTAAGATCATGTTATATCGCTTTGCCAAATCAGATTCAATGATTTTCGATCATCCTTTTGTTTACAGAGAACTCCTGCAATCTCAACGTGTTTTGGAGGAGCTGCACCTCGAACACAATCAGTTACATAAGATCGATGTGCGAGCGTTCAAATCTCAATCAGAGTCACTAAAAAAGCTCATTATGAGTAATAACAACGTGTCATTGCGTGAAAATGGACAAAATGTAATGTACGAAAATGGCAATACATTTTTGATAAACCGCACTCCGTTTCACGAGCTGAATCGAATCATCGAACTGGATCTATCGCACAACG
>KB669645.1:0-11685 GCA_000349105.1 Anopheles epiroticus
AGCGAGTCTTCCATCTCTTCTGCAGCTACTTGATTACAATGTTGGGGTAGATTTCGGGTCGTAGCAAACGCATCCGTATGTGGTCTGTAGCCGTTGATGTTTAATGTTGCCATTCAGTATATATTTTAACCACTGCTCGGTGGTACGTCGTCGACGTACGTAAACGTCGTCAAACAGAACGGTCCATCAGTGAGCATTTGGTGTTTGGTCTGGGTGAACATCAAAACATACTTTAAGCAATATAAACGGTTTTGTAAATTTAATAATTAGAACAACCAATTTTACTTGCAACAGTTTTCATTTGCATTATTGTATCCTTTTAGAATCCTTCCGTATTATTTTTATTCAAATGGGCTCAAGTGTTCAACATGGATAGGTAATGTAATAGGTGAGTTCATGGATAAGGTTTTGAGATACTTTATCGTTGCTGTCCGATGGTGGAAGCAACTGCGGCGGTGATCATCACATCGACTCTGCGGTTCAAATCCCATACGATCTAATTCCCCATGGTGAGGACTAACTAACTACGTCGTAATGTAATAACTCTCGTAATCCAAAAATAGCCAGTATGACATATGAGATCGTTACGCCAATATGAACCATATAGTTTGCCATATGAATAAAATGTTGATTATTTTAGTCATGCAAAAGCTTCGTAAATAAATAAAAAACAACCAATGAAAATATTGTACATTTGACCCTGAAAACTGTTGCTAGCCATATTTGTAATATCTAACAACATTTCACCTACATCTTGATATCGAAAGAAAAATTGTTTCCAAAGAACTACGTATATAATACTAAACATAGGCATGGCGTTGCTACTGAAACAACAATAATGTTACCATACTAAAGAGAAAATGGCCACTTAGCTTTAAGCAATACGGCCTGGCCGTTACTACTGAATTAAAAAAAAGGAAAATGGAAATCCCCTGAGTCAATGATATAAGTGTAGTTTTTTTTTTATTTCGGTAGTGATGGCCAGGCCGCATTGCTATAAGTGTAGTTTTAAACAACGACACAAATTATTAAATGAAAGCAATTTCTTTTAAAAGAAATAGCATATAGTTATGTGACCGCACACGTTTCCAACGGTTGCGCGCACCAAACGCCGAGTCTGCGGATTCCTACTAGCGGGTGGTCAACGAGTAACAAGTCAACGCGAATCCCACTCATCAGCACATTCCAGGCATCAACAATAGCATCCGACACCACTGATGCATCCGACTCCACCGATGCATCAACATTTAAAATAAACAGACGGATAGGAATCCGAAAGAGAGGTTCAGAAAAGCAGGCAGTTCAGATTTGTTACGTACCTGGTGCGGACCTGTTTGAGGTCCCAAGAGAAAATAAAATTATTTTTTTTATGTGTCCGTTTTATGTATTTTTTTATGTTCCCCGCATAATAAAACTATCATAACACAATTAAACGGTTTACTTTAATCAATTTAATTAATTTAATTTAAATTCTTGTAAAACTGAATAAGACTTCACTTTTCTGAACTTTAAAGAGTTCTGCCCGAAAAATTATAATACAGCTATAAGTTGATTGTTATTGAAATAAATTGTAATAAAAAGATTTTTTCAATGATAAAAAGTTTATATGGGCTGTCCATGATTGCATAAAGTTGTCTTCATCATACAGAGTGTACGAAAATTGATTTCTTTGGTTTGTAAATCGAACTAATCACGTGTTCTTTTTCAAACCTCCTCATTTGCATATATTTCTGTTTTGTGTATAACACGAATTGAATGGCTTTGCGATTTCAATGGTTTGTAGAAAAGATTTAAAGAAATTTCGATATTGCTGCAATTTTTAAAATTGTGTTGTTCTATGTCGTTTGAAAATGACCGTTATTTCACAAATGGGCCCATGTGCAACGAAATCGGACAAAACATGAATCCCAGTGACAGCTGTCTACGCCCGCTGTCAATAAAATACACCCATGCAGTTGTCATTTGACGATACGTCTGTGCGTTTGTGTATGTGTGTGTTTTCTTCAAGGATGACGATGATAATAACGAGGGTGTTGTGAAAACGAAAAATGCGAAATACCAAATAAAATCTGCGACTGCAGCAGTTGCGTGCGTGTACCTGTTTCGTTTTTTCCTTGCGAAAAGTCGGTGCCGTCGACTGATTTCGTTAAATTTAAAACTCTCCTTCTTACTCATCCGCTGTGCTACTCGTTCGCGACTGCGTCACATTTTTTCTGTGCGTATGATCTGTTCCGTCTTTTGCCTGATGCTTTGTCTGTAGGAAAACAGTGTGTGTACTTCTTGTGCTGTGATCCAAGTGTGTCGTTATATTTGCTCGTGAGCATTGTAGCTACTTGTGTGTTTACGATGATGACAAACCCGACGGCAGTGACGGTGGAACAAATCGGGCAACAGCGATCGATTCCCGAAAGTGCTGGCACCTCATTATGCTGTTACCCTCATTAAGGATGCAATTCTGCGCTTAATCACCATCAATCCGTGTTAATAGTGGGGGTGAAGTGGTTTAAAGGGGTACAAGGGCAAGTGGTGTGTGGGTGAACTACGAATCCGAGGTGCTGCAGCAGCACAACACAGTTAAGGATGGAGAACAGTACGGGCGAATCATCGGAGGTCGTGTACGGCACGCACGAAGACTCCGCAATGGTGATGTCAGAAAAGGTAAGATGAAACCAGCCGAGTAGTGCATAACGAAAACATGACGCTTGCTGCCTTTGCCAAATGTGTATGCAAAACGAGAAGGCCCCGGTCTTATCAGTTCCGTTACATACCCGAGGTACAACTTAAGGCGGGGTGCCGTCTGCAGCGCTCGCCAATGCGACTGACCGATTAGGCGTTCCGCTTTGGGCGTTCAGTACAGTTCCGCTTGGAGAATGTCTGAATGAAAGTGGAGCCTAAATCTAATTAGCTATACAGCAGTCCAAATGTTTGCACCGGTGAGCAAAGCTATCCGTTGCAATCTGGTACCCGTACTCCGGGTACGGGGACAAGATACAGATTGAAATTGGACACCGTTATGGGGCGCTGGACTTACGTCTTTAAGTAACTTTAAATCACTCATAGAGAAGGTTGCCTCGAGCCTCGAGCTTACCTATAAAATCTGCTAAACCTGGTCAATATGGAAGGAAAATGAGTTAACATTATGAAATGGTTTCTCCTGACCTGCACAATATGGCTGCATGTTTTATATTTGAAAATGAATTCTCTATTACACGGTGATAACAGGACTCTTGTTAGAAACTAATCCAATGCGGATGCATTTATTTCGTCACAGGTGCAATCACTGGCCGGAAGCATTTATCAAGAGTTCGAGCGTATGATTCAGCGCTACGATGAAGACGTCGTAAAGACGCTGATGCCACTGCTCGTAAACGTGCTCGAATGTCTAGACTCGGCGTACCAAACCAACCAAGAGCAGGACGTGGAACTGGAACTGCTGCGAGAGGACAACGAGCAGCTGGTAACGCAGTACGAGCGCGAGAAGAATGCCCGCAAGCAGGCCGAACAGAAGCTGCTCGAGACGGAAGATTTGGCCGAACAGGAGAACAAGGAGCTGGCCAGCCGTCTCGAGTCGCTCGAAAGCATCGTCCGGATGCTGGAGCTAAAGCACAAGAACAGTATGGACCATGCGAGCCGGCTGGAGGAGCGAGAGTCGGAACTGAAGAAGGAGTACAGCAAACTGCACGAACGGTACACGGAACTGTTCAAAACACATGTCGACTACATGGAGCGCACCAAGCTGATGATGGGCAATTCAACCCACTCGCAGGCAGGATCGGCCTCGGAAAGGTTAGATGTTTCCCGGTCCCGGCTAATGCCCATGATGCGCTCAACGGGACCCGTTTCGTATGGGTTCGCTTCATTGGAAAACTCCACCATGCTCGATACGGAAACGTTGTGTAGCGAGGAGGACAGTGGACCCGATTCGGGGCCGCCCTCACTGCAGAACGAGATTGAAACGAAAGCCACGGAAAAGGTGGAGGAGGTGGATTCGGCAACAACAACGCCGGGAGATGCAATGGCCACGAGCTCCACTGCTAAGGTGTTGCAAAGCCCAACCGGGACTGGTGTTTCGGGCAAAACGACCACGAAGAAGGAGCAACGGTCGGCAAATACGCTTTATCAGGAGCTGTCGTTTCAGGACGATAACCTGGAGAGCGAAGAGAACGAAATCACCGGTGCCTGGGTACATCCTGGAGATTATGCATCGTCAGGTAGGTGGTACTGGGGCGATAAGTGCATGTTTATGATAATAATGTGTTAACCAAGATCATCTGATCACTGAATTCAAATTCAAATCATTAGCTCATTTCGGTTGATTATGTATTAAGAAATAGTAGTCAGACATGTTTTCGTTGTTTCAAACACTATCAAATTTTTTAAGACACCAGAAAACTGGAAAACTCAATTAAGACAAATCATTTAAACCGTTTTCTGTTAATCTATTACATTTTTTATTTTAACTCATAAACATTCATACCATAACATTAGAACAACTAAGACACTATTTCCGAATGCAAAGGAAGATCATATGCTGCACAAATCAACAACATACAAGCTTGTCTTATGTTGCAAAAGCCCTTTTAACGCTTCTTTTACTAATTATGCCGTTTACATACGCTTCTCTTCTACCTTCCAGCTAACGATAACTTTTTCGGTAAGTCAATCTTTTTGCCTGATTCATTGTACTTTAATGTATGTCTGAGTACTAATAACACTTAGCATGATCATCGTCTTTATGGTTTGATTTAAATTTAATCGATTTCAATTCTCGATTTTCTTCCTGTAGGTATGGGCAAAGAGGTTGAAAATTTGATCATGGAAAATAACGAACTGCTAGCCACCAAGTGAGTGTTTTTGTCCGAATGAATGTGTTCTTATCGCTTATAGTACGGTGAATTAACGCGATCATTCTTTATCAATTGTACAGGAACGCTCTCAACATCGTGAAGGACGATTTAATAGTGAAGGTGGACGAGCTGACGGGAGAAATTGAAATTCTTCGCGAAGAGCTAAATGCGGTCATACTGGCGCGCAACAAACTGAAAGCAAAGGTTACCGAGTTGGAGGAGGAACTGAAGAAAACGAAGGCGCAAGTGAAGCAGGCATCATCCTCCGCGACCGATCAAGAGGAGGAGGGCGACGTTCCGATGGCGCAGCGGAAGCGGTTCACGCGCGTCGAGATGGCACGCGTGCTAATGGAGCGCAACCAGTACAAGGAGCGGTTCATGGAGCTGCAGGATGCCGTGCGCTGGACGGAGATGATGCGTGCCTCCCGGGTGGAAAACCTGGACAAGAAATCAAAGCAAGGCATTTGGAAGTTTTTTAGTAATCTCTTTAGCTCCAACGATAGGCCAACGAACGAGTCCCCCGGGCGCCTTCATCAACGCTATGGCGGCGTAAGTGCGCAATCCCAAGCGCACGGCACCGCCTCGCTGCTGCCTGCCATGCCCGAGGGACGAATGCTCATTGGGGCAGGCAACAGCGGCGTCGGTAGTGGAGGTGGTGCTGGTATCGGTGGTCTGGGAGCAGGCTCCTCAGCGTCGGCTCTCCTACGCAGTGGCCATGCAAGCAACATTCTGGTGCTATCGAAGGAACCGGAGCTAACGCAATCGGAACGGGCAATGCAACGACGTCGCGACCAGTACCGGCAGGTGCGGGCGCACGTACAAAAAGAGGACGGCCGGTTGCAAGCGTACGGTTGGAGTTTACCTAGTCTGAAACCATCGAGTACCGCAGGAGCGAATGGTGGTATTGGTGGCGGTGGTACTGGAGGCATAGGGCGTCCTACCGGGAGCGGTGTGCCGGTACCAGTTCCCGTATACTGTCGCCCACTGGCAGAAGCTAGTCCGCATATGAAGGTGTGGTGTGCTAGTGGTGTGAACTTGCAGGGAGGCTACACGAAGGATGGGGGTTGTATTGTCGGTGCAGCCAGCATATTTTACGCGAAGGACACGACGAGTGGTGGGGCACAGATCACCGAGCTTACGGGTGATGAGGCAGCGGTAGAACCGAAAGAGTTGAGCGAACTGCTCGATCGGAAGCTTCTCGCACTTGGCGGACCAAATTCACTCGACGCCGACAGTGAGCTTAGTTCGTTTGTGTGGATCTGTACCAGCACGCATTCGGCCAGCACGGTAACGGTGATCGATGCTAAAAATCCTTCCGAAGTGTTGGAATCGTTCCCAGTGTGCCAGAACCATTTGCTGTGCATTTGCACGGTTCGCGGTGCGCTCGAGATGGACTACGCAATGCTAGAAAACAGTGAAGTCACAAAATCGGGTATGTTTTGAAAGGTGTTGTGTTTGAAAAGGCGAACAAAGCTAATCTTGTTACAATGGACTTTGCAGGTAAAATGCTTGAAAAGCCTGGCGAATCTCCTGACGATATAGGGAAGGTATCGTACGAAAAGGTTGTACGGAGCGCTCCCGATTCCGCTTCATGTTCAACCGACGAACATAAGGGTACGGAACAAGCACAAGAAGCAGTGCCACCATCGGACACAGCACCCGAACAAGCTACCGAAGCGGACAAAGATCGTGATCTTAATCATAACAGCAAGGTACATATGGCGTCACACATTGTTGATGAAATAATGTGTGTAACATTCATTCTCTGTTTTTCTCTCTCTTCTCCAGACTACCAATGAGGTCATAGACAACGGTAGCGTAGACACAAAAGACATTGCAATTGCGGTCGATGGCAACGATAATACGATCGGTGAAAACACCTCCTCACCAAACAGAGAGCAGCCCGCGGCAGCGATTGAGGAATCAATCTCCTCCATCGGTCCCACCATGTGGCTCGGCGCACAGAACGGCATGTTGTATGTGCACAGTTCTGTCGCAAGATGGAATGTGTGTTTGCACAAAATTAAGCTACCCGACTCGGTACTATCGATCGTGCACGTGGAATCACGTGTGATCGTAGCGCTGGCTAACGGAACGTTGGCAGTCTTTCGGCGACAGATTAATGGCGAGTGGGATCTTAACAGCTACCACTTGTTAACGCTTGGTTCGCCAAAGTACTCGGTGCGTTGCCTAACGATCGTCGGGGATAAGGTTTGGGCTGCACATCGCAACAAGATTCACGTGATCGATCCCATTACGCTGTGCATTCTGAAGTCATTCGAAGCTCATCCGCGAAAAGAAAGCCAAATTCGTCAGATGGCTACGACGGGACTGGGTGTGTGGGTATCTATAAGGTATGTGTTGACCGGACATAAAATACTACGTTAGTAGGGTAAATAATTGTATACGCTGTTCCATTCGTCTTTAGGTTGGACTCGACCCTAAGGCTCTTTTCGGCAGAGACGTACGATCATCTGGAAGACATCGATATCGATCCCTACGTGTCGAAAATGTTGGGCACTGGCAAGCTTGGCTTTTCTTTTGTGCGTATTACCGCTTTGTTGGTATCGTGCAATAGGCTGTGGATAGGTGAGTAAAATGTGTACTTTCAGGTATGCGAAACCCACCTAATTCAATGGCGATCCTCCGTTTAATTTTAGGAACCGGCAACGGTGTGGTGATTTCAGTTCCACTGACTGACGCTAGCGGTGCTTCCAATACACCATACTCGCCGCGATTCGCAAATGCTCAACTTTCGTTCCATGGGCACCGTGACGCGGTTAAGTTTTTTGTATCCGTACCGATGAACCCGCCCAATCAGGGGCTACCAACTACTTCGAAGGATATGCTGGTTATATCCGGTGGAGAAGGATACATCGATTTTCGGTTAGGTAAGTGCGCTCTCGCATGTGTCCGTTGCTTTCTTTGGAATGCATATTAGTGCTCACGCTTTTAAGAAAAATTTTAGTGTCAGTTACAAATCAATACTCCATACTAGTCATTCATTATTTACCATAAGTGCTAACGATCTTTACGTAGCAAACATTACTGTATTAATATGATCATTATTTATAAAACATTAAATAACTGCAATCAGTTATGCTTGCTTGGCTTATTTGTGCAAGCCAAACAAAATAATAGAAATAATAATACGTTAAATGATTGGCTAACGATGTTTGCAATGTTTGCATGATTAAGCATGTTATTCCCTTTATCAAAAGCTTAAGAAACCAAATGTATCTAAAAGTTTATTTTACCACTTACGCCAAAATTACTATATTTTGTGTTAAAAATCGTATAAAGACACAGTTTATCGCATTTCAACAGTAACCTGTAGCATCTTTAGAGGAATTAAAACACATGTTGTAGGTTTAACTGTACTCTGTTCACTTGTCTGTTCTGCTAAAGAAAAGATAGTATGTGAATGTGAAAGTGCAGTGCGCTTATGCACTTATCGTTCGTGCCATTTATACAGAGCTCTTCTTGTAATTGACTGCAATGTTAGTGTGTACTCTCTCCTTGCTCTTTAGTTCCACACAACCCACCATTATTGTTCTCTCTTCCCTCTTCTCTTTTTTCTCTCTCTTCTAGAAGAAATAGTAGAAGATGTATGCGATGCCGCAACACACTTATTAGTTTGGCGTGTTAGTTCATCGTATGATGATTTATCTGTTTGTAGTTAAAATTATTGCATATTTTCTAAATGAAGCACAGTATTACAAAGTACTGTGGAAACCGGTACAAAGAAAAACGGTCCATGACAAAGAAAAAGCATTACGAAACAAAATCCACGTATCCTACAAAACCACCTCCCCAAATAGTTCTCGAACAAATTTTCCGAAAGGTATGTTGCTTTTAGTTTGTTTTTATTTGTTTTTGATGATTTTATCGTTTGCTTGTGTGTTTTTTTTTATTCTTCTACATTTTGGTAACGTTTGTACAGGAATATTGGACTAAATTTAACATGTTTTGGTTCGCTTAGGATTGTTGAAATTTTCCCAATGCTTTTATATTGTTGTAAGCTTTACATTTACTCAAACGCAATACAATTTATTGTACATATATTTGATTTTTTTTTCTGCATCGTGTTTAATGCGATTTGTCATACTGTATTATATTATAATTTAAACGGTAGTGATGTTTTCAATTTCTTCAAGGTTCAAGGTTAAGGGTTTATGATACACATATTTAATATAAAATATACTTTTTTATTCCAAAATGATTAACATAATCCATAGCGCTTAAATATCATAGAAATTTCGAATTGTACGTAGTAAATCTCAGAATAATGAACTTGTTTTTGTCTTCAAAGTCAGTACAATTTCCTTTGTATGTATCACTGATACATTATATAATGACCCATAAATACAGCATGTATATATGAACAACAAACAAACGGATTAAGGAAAAGGTGTAATACAATATAAACGCGTAAAGGTTTAGTAGCGCAAAGTTTTCCTGTTTGATAACATGCTTCCATATTTAACATTATTCATCTTCATACTTTCTACATTTTTTTACACTCTTCCTTTTGTCCCGTTAATGAGTGTTTATTTGACGGTTTGTATAAAATGTTTCTGGTTGTTTGAATTAAAGAGAGTTGAAATGGTTCCATTGCTTAACCTATCTCGTTTCATTACTGTTCATAGTTGTATATAAAGTTTCAGTAAGGAGATGTTGTGTGAACATAACCATCCGACGTGTACGCTAGTAGATATTAATGGTTTCCATTCTCATTCATACTGTTCTCTTCTCAGGTGACGGTGATATGGAGGCCAGTGTCGAGCTAGAACCGAACCAAACAATAGAGAATCGCAATGAAAAGAGCTACATTATCGTGTGGAAAGTCAGCAATCGCTAGGAGGGTGCTTCGGACTAGTACATCCTCTGCTTAATTCGCCTATTATAATCATGCTTTACTTTAGGCAATTCTCTACCCAAAATAACTTGAAGAAAAGAAGAAAAAGCGAAAAAATACTTACTTCTTGTAAACGTACTCCGCAGCCATTGCGTGAGAAGCAAGCAACAAACAACAAGCAGGTAAACAGCATACACATATACAAAAACATCTCAATAACGTGGATGTAAAGGAAATGATGAAACTAGTGTTCTAATGTTCCATAGTTTTTGTGCCGTGGTTCTTTTTAACAAGTTGTGTAGTGTCGGTATCGTTTGCAAAACAAAGGAAATAGTGTATTAGAGGACTATACAACAAACGGTTTGGTAAGAGATGATACTTGCATAAGCATAACGTTTGTTTTACTAAACTTTTATGTACGAATTATCCCAGTTTAACAAACGTCGTCTCAAGCTTCAATATGGTTGTTGAACAGATTTTTGGACCGATAGCAAAGTTTGAAATCGAAATGTATTTGAAAACATGAAAAGGTATGTTAACCCGGAATGAGTATAAGACGCTGACTCTACAAAATATCCCTGTCCTTTTCCCTCCCCATAACACGCCAAAGAATAAGTTTAGTAGAGCGTTTTCGTCGTGTGCTACAAAGAAGACATTTGAAAAGTCGGACAAGTTAGATACAGACTATTCTATTACATATTTGCGCATCCAAACCTTGTGCGATGGTTGTTTTGTATTATGCGCAACTATATCCTTAATAATATTTATCACATGTAGTAGAATGGCGAGCAAACTAATCGGGGAGTCGAATGAAAGATCGGGTCAAGAAAATGCTAAAACAAACCGCAACACTTACACAAAGCTCACGCCTCTACGCTTAACTTACAACATTAGCAGTACATGGATAGTGTTAGCAACTTTCGGTTTTGAGGAAATAGAAGCCTATTTTTAATTGTGTATATATTAGATCATTATATTATGAGTTGTATTTAGTTACTTTGGCAGGAACGAGTCAGAACAGGTCAAGTTTTCGCCTATGTATGTTTAGTCATTTTAATGGTGTTATAGGTTTAAGATTGTTTTATTGTTTTATTTTAGTTTGTTGAACATCAGTCAAACAATTGATGAATGGTTTTAAATCTTTCCCATCAATGAAGTTTGCAGGAAAGGCGACAAAAGCGTAATTCCTAAAGGTCGAACATTTTAACTCGCAGCCAGCATGAAAGATGTGAAAGGCGGAACTAGTAGCAATTTCTGGATATTGAGAGTTCTTTTGTCTATAGTAGAAAAGTCTGTCTGTTTTGAAGTTGAAGGTTTTTAGGAAGTAACCCATATATTCAAATTCCTATAAAATTTATGTTAGTCGTCCGTAAAACGCTACAAGCTGCAGCTCACGCCAGCTTCGCTGTCACGTAGCTGCATTCTTTTAGCTTTGTTTTAATTCGTTCGAATATTGCATAGTTTCATAGTGTAGAACCAACCCATACCACACCCGAAAGCGAAAGCGTGCGATAAAAATTCGTGATGTAAAAACTACTCATTTGAAAAAAAAGGCAAATATAAGTAACCAATGCATTAATAACAGTTGTTTGCGTTATTTTTTTATGTAAAATAATTTTCTTATTCTATTCAATGCTTTTTCATATGTTTATTTCTTTTAGCATCTTATTTTAGGAAAACATTCCAGAATACTTAAAAACAATAGTAATGAAGTGGAACCTCACTAGTTGGGTCACTCTTTTGTTGGTACCTCAATAGTTGGATTGTATGGCCAACTAACGAGGTTGTGAAATGCAACTGCATCATGAAAGTACGTAATACACTTTCTTTGTTTCTGTTACAATTGATGCATTATTTTTTCCAAATAAACCTTGTTTTATGAAAATTCAGTCTGCTGATGAGTGGTAAAATCGACAATTATTCAAAAACTATGTAAATGAGATGAATTCGCTATTCGGGGTGCATTCAAAACCCAACTAG
>KB669646.1:0-11725 GCA_000349105.1 Anopheles epiroticus
GGCGAATAGTTGACACATGTCTAGCGAAGTGTGGGCGGAAATTCCGTTGTAATGAATAGAAGCAGGTAGGCCAGTTGATTTACGCTTTCCATTCACATAATTCCAGAAGCCGCGAGGATTCTGCCGCAGGCACGATTCCGTTCTGCGCAGATAGCTGTAGTGGCGGGATCTGTTATATCTGCGATACAGTGAGTGGACGCCGTTGTAGTACTTTCGTGATGCTTCGCATCGATGGGCACGGAGCTTGCGTTAGGTTTTTAATTTCAATAAGATTCCATACTAAAAAAAAACATATTTGTTATCATCATAGTTGGTAGCCGTCTCGGTAGTCCAAGTGGTGATATCAGGTCCGACGTTTTATCGAATCCCATTCGGACTGCTTCCGCCCTCCTTACACAGAATTGATTCTCCTGCTAAGGGCACAATAAGTCAAAGCCCCTCATACGAAGGAATGACTCTCCCGCAATGGGTGGGTACACTAAGTAACAGAAAAACTCAGAGCACAATGGTACTCTGGTAGGCCTTGACCCTACAAGGGTTGTTGTGCCGCCCAAGAATAGTTGATATTACAAATTATTAAATCCGTTTGTATTCGATGGTTTCATCACACATATAATCCCTTATGAAATCGTTAATCCGGTCATTCTTTTCACCATTGCTGTTAAGTCCAATGTCTATGCATTGGTTTAGCATGGAAAAGTTACAAAAATAAATATTTTTTTAATTTAAGCAATACGGCCTTTCTTAGAAATCATTTTTTAAGTCCGTAGTAACGGCCAGGCCGCATGCTACAAAAACAATCTAATAGGAATATAATCGGACACACAATCCCACTAAAATCGTCCATTTTATCATGAATTTATTTGATGATCGTGCTGCAGCCATGATATCAACTGCCGCGGTGTCGAGGAAGAGTCTCTCTCGCAAGCTTGAGATCTATAGTATAGCCCTATATAGTAACCGTAAATCCTTTATATGTTACATGGATCGATCAATCGTGCATATTGAACATCCAGGATGCGCCTCGTCATGACCACCCTGGATAAACGACATGGGAAATGGGTAGGAATTGTGAGGCAAGTTTTGATATGTAAACGAAACAAGTTTTGGCAGAACATTGTTAACAGATACATTTACAAAATTCATGCATAAATTAAATTAAAAAAATCCAGGATGCAAATCCTGTCGAAAATCAAACAGCAACTTATGCCTGCAAACGGGTCAGGTGTCCGATGCCTTTCATCACAAGGACTAACCATCAAAAGCTATTCGGCTGGATTGAATCCATCGACATGTGATCGTTTTTTTATGCGGTAAAGCTATCAAACTGTATGCTGAAAAGAAAGCTATCATACTGAATATAAATGAAATTGAATTTCTCATTTATAAACTGCTGCTTTAGACTCTTTACTTTACAAGCTAGTCAATAATGTATAATTCTTCAAATCGATGAAAAAAGGCCAATAAACTAGAAAAGAAACATTGACAGATGCCAGATGATATATTTGCAAAGAGCAACATTGTAAGGATAAGTTACACTGACAACGGGCTATTGGTATGGTTTGGACCTGGTGTATGACTGCGAATAAAATTCAGATCGTTCGATTACTCACCACCATAACAGAGCTAGAAATGATCCGTAGTTATTACTGTCTTGCAGGAGTTTCTGCATATATTTTCCTACTCATTCCTCCTTGCCTCAGCTGGATGCCTTCCATTGCGCATGTTAAGTGTCACCGTTAAATTATTCGTGATTTCATGCTTGGTCGCTCACATAAGTAACACACTTGAAGCTAGTTAAAAATGTTGGATACTTCTGTCTAAATTATTTTCGAATAACATAGCAATTTTGCCAGGCCGTTACTACAGGAGTAAAAAAATAAAATTTTTGGATGTTATCCAAACTATGACTTGACAGTTATTGAAGTGTGTCGAAGTCGAAGTGGTTTAAAAAGGATTCCATAAAGTGACGATGACGTGCTTTAATTATGTACGTAAATTCTCCGTTTAGATCATTTTTTATGTGAGCTATAGCATACTATATTATTAAGTAATTAATTTTAAAATTAAAATGTTATAATGTCAAAGTGTACTATAGAGTATCGAAAGTAAACTCTCCATAACGAATTTGTTTGGTTTGATATTGGTTTAACAAGTATGAAGCTGTTTTCTTTATCCGGCAGATTCTTAGTATTGCATAATTGCTTAGGATTTTGTTTTTAATTTAATGCAATTTAGACAAAAACGCCGAATGGAAGGAGCGCAACATGGGACCATTTTCAACGCATTCCCCAGGGAGGAGTTTGCCTTTATTGTCGTACGCTGATAAAGCTAAAAAGAAACTCAACGTGGAACCTCACCCGCCACATGAAATCTTTTCACGCAGAAATTTATTTAACAATATCGCCCGGCGAGGAAGCAAGGCCACTTTCATCACCACCTCCAACGAACGCACTCGCAGCAACATCGCATAACAACATTCCAACTCTGTCCGTGGATAACCCTGAACCTGGAACCATGATACAGCAGGATAAATTAGATAGGCTGTTGTTGTCGTTTCTAATTAAAGATTGCAATGCTTTCAATATGGTCGAAGGGAAATACTTTCAGGATTTTGTTGGCAAACTTAATCCACAATACAAAGTACCGTCAAAAAAATATCTGACCAATGAGCTTCTTCGACGGGTTTACAATGAAACTGTTGAAAAAGTATTATTAAAATTAAACGAAGTAGAAACCATCTCCCTATCCATAGAAGGATGGAAAAACTCAAACAATATTAATTTGAAGGTTTTAACGGCGCACTTTATTGACGAGCACTATAAACATTCTTCATATCTCTTGGATTGTTCGGAATTTATAGACTCACCTTCTGAAGAGAATATAGCAGAATGGATTCAAGCTGTTACCAATAAATTCGGGTTGAAACATAAGGTTCTGAGCATAACTAGTGATAACTCAACGGAAGTGAAATCTGCATCTTTGAAGCTTGGCATACGGTATTACTCTTGTTTTGTACACAGTCTCAACTCCATAGTTGAAAATGCCATTACAGACAGCATGAAGCTAACTTTCGGAAAAGTAAAACAAATAGTTTTGAATATCCGCCAAAGTGCCGTTGCTAGGAAAACTGTGCTTGAGATGCAGGAGAGCCTGAATATAAAAGATACGAAGCTGAAGTATTGTAAAACGAATTGTTGGAGTACAACGTATGACATGTTAGACCGGTTTTGGAAGAATAAAATGCCCGTTCTGGTATGTATTAACTCGTTGCAGTTAGGCTTACCAAACCTGCAGCATACCGATTGGCTTATTGTAGAACAATCTGTACAAATTCTGGGCTATTTCAATGAAGCTGTTAAGCATCTATCAAGCGATACGTTCGTTACACTCTCCAAAATGGGTCTTATAGCTAGATTATTGGAGCAAAAAGTGACTGAATTTCAAAAAGTTACCACAAAACCGTGCCCCGATATTCAAGACATGGTTTTGCGATTGATCAAAGGTATGTCGGAAGCATTTGAGTCTTTAAAAAATGACGAACTGGTCTTGCAAACCATGATCTTAGATCCAAGAATAAAGCAACAAGGTATGGATAACGAAGTGGCAAATATTCAGTCATCTTCTGAAGCAATTGTTAAAGCCATTACGCCCGTACACGGTGAACCTTCTTATTGCAGTGTAAAACAAAGTGCAGTTCCAAAGAATTCAATATTTTTCAATTTCGTAAGTAATTTACCGCCAACGGTACCATTTAATAGTCCAAAAGCAGAACTAGATCGTTATCTTAGGGCCGATATACTTCCTTTGGATCAGGATCCTTTGTTATGGTGGTACAAAGAGAGACTAAACTATTCCAAATTGTACGATCTGGTAAAAAGGCGATTTTGTATCACAGCTACAGCGATACCGAGCGATCGTCTGTACACGAAAACAGGCCTAATGTATACGGAAAAACGAAACAACTTGACGGTCAAAAACATTCATGAAATTTTGTTCGTTCAACAAAACTTGGCCAACGAGATAAACGAGGAATTGTAACAATGTTCGTTTACTTTTTAAGAATGCAGAAAATGAATAAAATATAATTATTGCTTGTTCTAAATCTTGATTTAATATGGGTCAATATACTTCAACTGTTGTTGTTCAACTTGTTGATCTTATAAATATTTAGTTTCTTATAAATATTGAGTTTTGATAACGTCAAGCGTTCACTGCCAACATCCGAACTATTGAACCCTTTCTTTCTAGTTCTTTAAATAATGCTAAGGATCTGGCATGGTTTGGCTACTAATACTGAGCATCTGGCATCTTTTGGCAAATAGCTTTACAACGATTTCTTGGAATTCATTTGAATGATACTATCGTTGCACCGTGGAATCATCTCAACATGGCTGTAAAATAGTTATGAATCAACTTATGTTTTCTACAACTCTTAGATTTCAATGACAATCAAAGTGTCGCCTCTATCATCTAATGCGGAACTATGTACTAGTGTTGCACTTTATTAGGAAGTTCCTTTCGCTTACGCGAATAATGGCTGTGAGAGCGATATTATTTGAGAAAGTGAAATTTTATTCCAAATGCAGATTTTAAATTTTATTGTCGATTTCAAAGTCCAATCCCTGACGATATTAATAGAGGTTTTTATAACAATTCTGATCGAAGAACGGAGACCTACGGATGGGTGAACGCGTTTTTGAAGTCGTCCAAAAAAATTTATCTATCTAAAGACGTGGTCACTTGTTCGTAGGTTCTCAATTTACATATCTTTAGAGACGAAATCTGGACTCTCCTAATCTGGCAATATCCTTTTTATATTCTTTTGAGAGGAAGATGCTCTTAACTAATTTTGTTCCTGTGTTCGAAGAACCTTGGTGATTCCCGATTATCAAATGATTCTTGTTTGTTACATATCCCCCGACTCTTCTGGGCTTTGTGCGTTTCCAACACCACTTCTCTAATTTTCTAATGGCCATCGTTTGTAGCTCACTAGCACAAATGTTAAGTAACGCTACAAGAACCAGCTATAAGTAAATTCTTTCAGTTGTGCAGTGAACCAGTGTTCAGCTCCATTCGCATGGATGCAAACACAAGCCGTAAATTCTGTTCGATCGTCCACATGGACATGAATTGAAACAACAATCAACGTTATGTATCATAATATATATACTAAAACAACATGAAGTTGTTTAGTGGCAATTGGGGCGAAATGGCTCATCATTGATTTGGCCATACAAAAAAAATGTTAGGTTCCTGTTTCCTCATGAGCTTATAATGAATGCTACTAATAAGAGTCCCTGTTGAAACCCGTGTTAAAATTGTTTTAATAATGAAAAACTTAAAAAATAAGTAAAGTATTATCCCGAAGTTTGAATACGATTTGAGTTTCGGAAATATGTTTTACAAGGCATCTTCTCATTATCAAACCAAAGAATGAAGCATGATCAGTGCTAGAATTATCACTGATAATGTAAGTATGATAGTTTTCAACCAGAAGTTAAATCAAATTAAAACACGTTTTTCTAAAAGTTCTTTTTGCGTGAAAACAAATGTCATCGGGCAATTGTTAAAAGGACAGTTCTATCACAATCAGTTCTTTGTTATTATCTACGAAAAATCGTATGTATTATGAAGTACTTAAAACTTTGCAAAAACATGTTTTCCTATCTTACCTACACTCAAATGATATTTTTGACAATCTTATAATCTGGTTTTGAACGGTGGCAATTTTTGTCCCGTATGGTTAGGTTAGACAAACAATAGTGTGTTTTTTCTTTAATAGACCCATATTGCTCCAATAGCACTTAAATTCGCTTTTTATAAATCTACATATATTTATTTAGAATATAAATATTTGTAAAAAGATTTTATTTGCCATGCTAGAAGTTTTGGTCGCTAGAACTTTTCATTGAAGTTTTGCAAACTATTTTATTTTAACTTTTATGTTATTTTCGGTAAAATAGATATAATATTTGGCAACTAAAATCGGGATAACAATTATTTTGATTGTAAAGGCTCAAAAGTAAGGTCTTCTATACTAGATATCATATTTTCATTATATCGTTTCGATAGAACGTAATAAATACAAACTAAAGCATCGCGGTAGATTCCTTGCGACATGTATGATAATATGTGGGTCTAACTTTTCCTTAAAATGTTAATATTAAATTATTTAAAATGAAAAATTCCATTCAAATGTCACATGACACACGGTTATTAAACGACCAATTTCTTCGATGAAACTTTGTCGCTGTGTGTTTTTATTTTAGGCAATATACTATAACTGTACTTCGTACAGTTATACCCACTGCAAAGGAAGAAACAATTCTGTAATAACTTTATGCTACTTCTCATTTTAGACGTTATCCAACAACATGCTACTTGATTCTAGTGAGGCCACCCATACAAACCACGTGTCAGCAACGGTAATGCAGAATCCTTCAATGCCGAATGAAACATCTGCACGAGTGAGTAGTGTTAAGACGCCAGACTGCACCTATATTATTAAAATGCTAGAACCATCCAAAGGCCCAGCCAAAAAGGTATGCGTACCAACTGAACGGATAGATACGTTACAGTCTGTCGATCAGGTGCAAACGTTACAACGTGTTTCGGCTGACCAGATACGAACGTTAAGACGTGTAGTACCTCCGCGTAGTATATTAAATTCTAAAATACGTGTAAAAAATTTTGCTTCCCTGACCGGTACCACTCCTGCCGTGCCTAATGTTCAGGTTAAATCGATTAATACTTCCCACACGACAGATTGCACACATTGTCCCTGTTTCGAGAAATATGCTAAAGACCAAGATAGAAAATTAGATCTGTTCTTAACGAACCAACAAAAGATCGTTGGTGAAATTTTAAATTTACAGCGCAACATAATAAGAAAGCTCCATACTATTGAAAGCACGTTAGAAGCCCAACCGCAAAGAGACGATACAAACATTCAGGACTATTCGAACGCATCAGCACACTCTCCCGTTCCTTTTAATCTGCCAAACGCGGTCGAGATTCTTGAGAACAACAGTTATTCAGCGGAACATGAAAACGTGGCAGACAATTCGGAAGAAGTGCAGTTGTTAAGCTTTTCGCAACTGCAAACTGCAGAGGAGTTGAATGAATTAGACAAGCGGTTAGGAGAGCCGGAATACTTTAAGGAAATGTACGATTGGCTTAATTCCCTCATTACCGAAACAGACTGCGCCAAGCGTATGTTGATTGCGCTCGATCTACTGTTCGACAAAGTGTTTGTTAATAAGTGCAGTTGGACGGGTAGAGGTAAAGGTAACGCCAGAAAGGTACCGATTAGATGTCGAAGAAACTTGTTGCATCTGTTTAAGGTGATAGGTAGCACGCGTAGGGCAAGCGTTTCACGTACAGACGTGGAAGATTTTTTCATTAAAAAGTTGAAACAATCCAAACAGCGGTTAAACATGCAAGGTATACGCAAAGCTACGTGTCATATAAAAAGAATTCATGTAAGTTAGGGGTTTAGGAATCACACTATTGGGTTCGGTTTTTATGGTCGTTTAGCGTCATTTGCTACGGCATTACAAACAAAAACTAATTGTGAAGTTTTCTAGAATATGTTACAAATGTATGTCACAACGGGACCGATTGAACAATTTTCTTTTAAAATAAATTTATATCGCGCCAATCCATATAGCGCATTCACAAAGGTCTAGATTGTCTGCTTTGAAAATAACAGTTGTTTCGTGTTGGTCACTTTTGTAGTGCAAGTGTCACTTCGGTTTGTCAGTGGTTTTAATTAGATTACATAAATACAAAAATAATGAGAACATCCTTGATTTAATATTGTTGATGGAGGCTACACCAGTACTGTGGTGAAAAGTAACTAAAACCGAACCCTATTCTCGTATTGGCTATAGATAGCGGCGAATATGGAAAAGGACGTTCATCATATTAAGAATGTCTGGACAAATATAAGAGCAGTGTACCGTCAACACATCTCCAGGGGTAAAACATATTCTGGCACTAGATCATACGAATGATTTGTTTTAGTTCATACCATATTGTCATTTTATTATTGACTTCTATTTGTCATTCCCGTCACAAGCAGTATGTTAAATTTGTTTTATTTTAGTAGCTTAATTAAAGTAACGGCCTGGCCGTTACTAATGATCACTAAAAAAGTAGAAACATGTATTTACAAGCTACTGGCTTGTTGTTTTTTTTCGCGAAGCATGAGGGTTGGATTCACGGGTAGGTGCGCAGTTAGTTAAGTTTGCTATGGTTTGGGATCGACCACCACTTTTCTGCAATATTACATGTTTGAATTTAAATTTAAATCCATCGTATCTTTCATCTCTTTTTGTGTTTTGTTGTTCTTCAACCGACGGATAGCTTTTTGTGTTTCATCACTAGGGCGGGCGATTCTACAGCGTATCACTAGGCCAACCAAGTAGTGATCGGAATCGATGTTGGCTTCTCGATATGTTCAGACGTTTAACAGGCTCGACTGTTGTCGGCGGCTTATCAACACGTGGTCAATCTGATTGGAAGTGACTCCATCTGGAGACACCCTTCGTGGCTTTGTGGATGTCCCTGCGAGGTTCAGATTGAAGAACCTGCCTCGCATGCGCAGAGTACATAGTGTATCACTCATGGCCTGGAAGCCAATGATGGCATATTTCAGCCTGGAGCTCACGGTAAAACCCTCTCCGGGCATATGGTAGCGGTCGTAACTGCAGTAGTAATTGTCGTATCCTTCTCGTAGCCTGAGAGTGAAGTCCTGATCTTGTAATTCGTATTTGTCTATTTGTAGTCATTGTTTGCGTGGAGTAGGGTGACTGAACCCTCGTACACGCCATCCAGAACCTTTTGGCAGATTTGTTTAGCGACCTTCAGCCATCGAGGCAGTTTACTGTACTTGTTGAGTTGAGTTCCGTTCGACTCAGGCACACTGTATAAAAAGTATAGAAAATGGCTGGTGATTTTTTTAAGCGATTTAATTGGCACTCTTGTTGTGTTGAAAACGTTGAAATCAAAAGCTAAATGTATAAATTGAGACATCAATTAACACAATTTTGATGTTATACGAGTGTTGGGTTTAGTTAAATAACCACGGATCAATATTTTTTTCTGTTTTCCCTAGTAATGGCCAGGCCGTGTTGCATCATGGATTAATGTTTTAAAGTAACGTACAACTTTAGATTTGGATTGAACTTACGGATGTTGGGTGAAATATAAATTCATCACAATTAGATTATTATACTTATGAATGGCTTGAAAAGTACCAAGAATGTTCCAAATGAAAGCTTTTTTTGCAAAATTGCGATGCGTATATCTTATCTAGCGTTTATGCAATCCATCTGCAAATAACATCCGAGGGAGAGTACCAATTCTGTAGATTAAATGACTCCATACACATGCACCAATAATAGCGTTCAGCTGGCTTTGATGATAACGCTCTCATAAATACGTGTCAGTTCAGCTTTCTTAGCGTCGCTCCGGCGCAGTCGTACGCAACTGGAGCCCGTAGCAAGGTGCAACTCCTCCCGGACCAACCGAGCGTCGGTCATTGTGCGGGTAAATCAGCCGGAAAACAGCTGACGTGATAAGTGAGGTGTAGTGAACAGTTTCCGCCGACGCAGCTTACACTTACGCCGGCCGGTACCTTACGCAAAACCCGTTTGCACTTGTCGCGTGGTTGCGGAAAGTGCGAGCATTGTTTTGTTTACATCTCGCAACTCCCGTACGTGGCGTGGCCCTGTGTGTGTATTGAAAGTGAAGCGAGCTCGACTCGAGCAGCTGCGTGTGTGAATTGGTCGTGGTTTGTGTCTGTGCTGACGATGGCGAGCGATCGGGGCGCCCTCTGCGTAGAAGTACTCGAAGCTGTACCCGAATGCAAGCGACTGTCCCGGCTGTTGGAATGTTTTTCGAACGAGTTTGCCCGTCGTCCTAGCTTCGTGGTTCGATGCAGTGGGAGGTAGCGCAGACTGCAGCACTCACTTTCCAGCCAATGTCCCTTTTGTCCTACGCAAGAAACATCTCATCAATCCTTCCATTTTACCCTGATTTACTTCCGCAGGGTGAACATTATTGGTGAGCATGTGGACTACTGTGGCTATCCCGTGTTTCCGATGGCGATTGAGCAGACGATCCTGCTGGCAGTGGCGCCTTCCGACGACAACCTCTTGCACATCAAGAATGCTGACAACAACTTCAAGCCGTACAAGTGCAATGTGCTCACCTACAGGTAGTTGATTACGCTATCAACCCTGCCAGTCGATTGTAGCGTCATTTTCCTTTCCAGCATCGATGTGCCGACCGTTGGTGGACCTCACTGGTATCAGTATGTGTTGTGTGGCGTGAAGGGAATACTGGAGAACAGCACCATACAGCACGACTCACCACGCGGCATGATGATCCTGCTTTCGGGCAACATTCCTCCAGCTTCCGGACTGTCTAGCTCGAGTGCCATCGTGAGTGCAACAGTGTTGGCCACAGCATACATGCACAACGTGAGTAAAATCACACAAAATAATCAAGCGAGAAACTGGGGATTGATCGCACCTGCTCAACATTCTAGGCCACATTAAACAAACAAACGCTTGCCACTATTTCTGCCGAGTGTGAAAAGTTCATCGGTACCCAAGGGGGCGGCATGGACCAGGCCATTGCGTATCTGGCGCAAGAAGGATGTGCGCAGTTGATCGAGTGGAATCCGTTGCGCGCGACGCCGATTCAGTTGCCAGAAAATGCGGTGTTTGTTATTGCCAATAGCTTATCGGAAGCAAACAAGGCGGCCACGTCCGACTTTAATCAGCGAGTTGTGGAGTGCAGACTTGCTAGCAGGTAACATTCTAACGTTTTGGGGTATACTGTTTTTTTCGGAAATATTCTAACTGATTCATTGTAAAAGGTTGCTGGCAAAACAGATGAAGCTGAACTGGCGGGATCTGAATCGATTTGCCGATCTACAGAAGGCTCTAGGATACTCGTTGGAGCAGATGGTTTCGTTGGTGCACGCCAATTTGGGGCTAAACGTATACACCAGGACGGAGTTGATTACGCTGTTGGAAGTTACCGAGGAGGACTTTGCGGATAATCTGCTAACACCAAACACGCGCAACTCGCAAACATTCAAGCTGAGGCAGCGCGCACTGCATGTGTTTCAGGGTAATAACCATAACTAGTACGTTGTTTTCCTGGTCTGCCATTGATTTAACGATTTTACCGTTCTTGCAGAGGCTTTACGAGTGCAGCAGTTCATAGAAACGGCCAAGTCTACATCGGAGGATTGCATTTCGCGTATGAAGACACTGATGAAGCAGTCACACGAATCCCTGCGAACGCTTTACGAATGTTCTCACGACAACTTGGATCGGATCGTTGCCATTTCCGACCGATTGGGAGTCGGAACGCGCCTTACCGGAGCAGGGTTAGTGTGTGCTTCTTTCGAATTGATGAATTAACTGTAGGCTCAAGTTTAACTTTATGATTTCATTTGCAGGTGGGGCGGATGTGTTGTTGCCTTATGTGATGGTGTAGAAGAAAGCAAACGCTTTGTGGAAACGCTGAAAACAGAGTTCTACACGAGCATTCCTAAGGCGCAAGGCTGCGATATCGGGAGCGTATGCTTCACTACAAGCCCGCAAAGAGGAGCAGAAATATATTTGATCGATAAACATCAGAACATTTGGACATCATCCTCCTAAGCCATAGATGTTCGCATTTGATGTTTTTACCAAGGTGT
>KB669647.1:6103-17647 GCA_000349105.1 Anopheles epiroticus
TTAGGAGGGGGGCTGTAGCGGATGGTTCTCAGAAGTCGAAAAGGCACTGCGGTTCGACCTGCATACGAATTTCTCCCAAAAACTCTCTCAATTTCGCCGGACGGGTAGTCCCCCACAAACTTCTCCAACAGTTCCGATGCATTCTTTTATTTCGCGCTGAGGTACACTGCATCGTTTAGACTGCATTTCAGGTTTACAAGTCTGGCTACCTGCAGACACATCATAAACAATGACTCCTTCCAGGACATAAAGCAGAGCGCTCAGCTTCCACTTGGCTTTTGAAATTCAAGAACAAGTGCCGACATGTGACGTTGTAGCCGAGGGAACTTACATTAAAATATTCGTCAACAAATCATTCTTACCGAGAGTAGGACTGCACACATTTGGCTGTGCCATAACACGGGTAAGTTTCGAGCAAATGTTCTAGAATCTCGTGGAAAAACATACTGCGGGTTATGTAGCTTTATGTGGAGCAATAGCAGGTTCAATGTAAGATTGTTTTGTCCAGTTTCAATAGCCCACAGCGCTGTGGCTCGTGTCTCCTAATGGACGATTTGGTCCCGACACTTCAATGTAGTCTCGATCATCGTCGTCTCTGACCTTTCCGTCGTTTTCGGTAGCTTCAATAGCACGATAATCGATCGACTATCGCTTAGCCCCATAGAGTTCATTCCAGTTTCGAATTCCTGTGGCTAAGCTTCATCTGATCGGACTTATGAGAAAAAGAGCATCCTTGACTAGGAGTACCGATTGCTCTGTAATGCGGAGATTGAATTCTGTTTCGTCCGAGCGGGGCTTTTAGCTACGAGCAGCAACGTGGTAAATCATACCACTTTTCTTGTCCTAGTTTGAGGCAATAATCTCGAACTGCACAAACTTATTGAACTATTGGAGTCGATCAATCAAACACCGAGGGTGTAATAACAAGCGTATAAGGCCTTTTTACTTTGGTTCAGAGTAGCTCATGTTTATTCGTTTAAAATATTAGCTTATATACTAAACGTCGAACGTTCAATAAATAGTAATAGTAAAAGATAGCATTTTTAACGTTTGCGGGAAAAAATATGGTACTCTTTATTTTCCGTTAATTTCGCTATTGCATGGCGCTCGCGCCATCGACTTGCTTCAACTTTTCCCCGATTATTAGTGGTGACCGAATAATGCAGTGTCCACGATTTAACCAGGTCCATCGAAACGGTTCTGTCTTGATGTGACAGCACCGATCGACTGTTGTAAATAAAATCCTGCCCTGAGTGAACCATGTGGTTAACTTATTTGGTGGTGCCACTTTGTACGCTGCGTGATATCTGGGATGCATTCCGAAATTCCGAAGGGTGTTTGCGTATTGTTGAGACGATTTCCATGATCTTTTCAAAGCAATCACACTGTCGTTGAACCTTCCTCGAGGTTTATTGCAATCGGAACTAAGTTACAGAAGGTGATGTGTCATCTGGTAGGTTGCTGTTTCATCTTCTAGAGGGAAATAGATAAGTGCGCGTGAGTTGATTATTAATTTGATTTCAGCAAATGCTGTATGAGTGATTTCGCCAGTGGACAACCTAGACATCTGTATCTCACCGAGCACCTTTTTAATGGAGCGTATCACACGTTCCCCATACCAACCGAAGTATGGGGTACCTGGTGGATTAAATTTCCACCCCATATTGGAGGAGGGGAGTGCTTCAATCATGAGGCTTCAGTCCTGTTTATCCAGTGCATTCTTGAACTCACATGCCGCCCCTGCAAAATTGGTACCACAATCGCTTAACAATTGGCGTGGCTGTCCCCTCCTTGATATAAACCGTCGAATGGCTAGAATGCACGAGTCCGTTGTTAATGAGTGGGCAATTTCAAGATGTATCGCCCGGGTTGTCATGCAGGTGAATATAACACCCCACCTCTTTTCCGTTCTCCTTCCGACTGCCACAATTAGCGGACCAAAATAGTCCACACCCGTGCAAGAAAATGGTTTTTCAAAGGCTGCTAGGCGCTCCGGTGGCAATTGCCCCATCAAAGGGGGCTCTGGCTTCGCATTTCGTGTTAAGCAACGTTGGCACTCGCGCCTGACTCGATTAAACTCCACTCGTACCTTGGGTATGTAGTATTTCGAACGCAGTTGGTTTAATGCAGTTTGATTGCATGCGTGATGGTACCTCTCATGGTACTCCGCGATAATCAGCGTGGTGCCCTGGTGTCGTCTTGGAAGAATGATAGGCCTTTTTGCGTCTTCACCCATTAGTGCGCAGTTTTCTAGACGGCTGCACATGCGTAATATTCCTTGAGCGTCGATGACGAGTGATAGTTTTAATAGTGGGTTCTTCTTGCTGAGTGCCGAGCCACTCGTTTTTCCGTTTGGTACCTTTAAGCAATTAATTTCGTTAGAAAATGCTTCCTGCTGAATCTGCCTCAGGATTATCAGCTCTGCGTTCTTCATTTCGTACTACATCAAAGGGCCGTCTTGTTTTGAATATCCGGTAATTTTTCCCTTTGTGTTGCGTATAAATCTTAAGACAAAGGCCATCATTCTCAGCAGTGTTAGCCACGACGAAAATCTTTCGTATCTGATTGACGCCTCATGAACGGTGTGACTTAGTAGATTTGCTCTCATCTCATCTAAAACCTCGTCGTTTGGTTTTCCTTGTTTAGGCCAATCTTTTTCCTGTTGCCACAAGAACGAAGGTACGCGGAACCATCGACTGGTTGGTTTAAGATCTGGGATCTTCTGCCATTTGGTGCCTTCTTCCGCTACGTTATTTTTCGTCGAGATCCATTGCCATTCTGCTTCTTCTATGGATTCTAGAATCTCACTGACTCGATGCGCCACGTACTGACTACTCTTGTAGCCAGCAAACGACGTTTCGTGAATCGGTCCAAAACACCTGCCTAGAGATAGGAGTTCTATGCGCTTTCAGTATGCTGACAGCAAGTCTCGCTCCTACTGTCGCCGCTTGGAGTTCTAGACGAGGTATTGATACGAATCGAAGAGGCGCTACACGAGTCTTTGACCCCACGAATGCACATTCAATTACATCTCCTTCTTTGAACCGCAGATATGCTACCGCGGAGAATCCGTTCTCGCTCGCGTCACAGAATACGTGAAGTTGTACGTCCTCCGCACGTACTGATGTAAAGCCTCGGTAGCACCTAGGCACCCTCACTGTGCCTACGTGCGGCAGCTCCGCTGTCCAAATTTTCCACTTCTTTATCAGTCGTTCGGGAAGTGTCTCGTCCCATTTAAGCCCGGATCGCCAAATCTCCTGCAGCAGAATCTTAAGATACATCCAAAAAATTCCAATCAACCCTAACGGATCGTAAATAGACATTAAGGTTCGAAGGACGTCGCGTTTAGTGGGCGGGCGCCCATCAGATAAGAGTTCCGAGTCGTGCTTAGGTGAGAGACGAAAGGTAAAGGTGTCTTCTGATGCATTCCACCACATTCCGAGTATTTTCTCCGTAAGGGGTTCTAAGCTCATATGAAATCCCTGACCAACTGGGTTTTGTTGTAATTGTGAGAGAACCGCGCTTGAATTGG
The DNA here is from genome assembly GCA_000349105.1 of Anopheles epiroticus. NCBI lineage: Eukaryota > Metazoa > Arthropoda > Insecta > Diptera > Culicidae > Anopheles > Anopheles epiroticus. The sequence goes on from KB669647.1 coordinate 9,636, forward strand.
ACACCCAGTTTCTAATTTCGAAACCGCCTTGAGAATGTATGAATCGTACTTCCTTGGCAAGTCTGGCCCCTTCTTCTTCGGTTTCCACACTAGCGACCATATCGTCTACATAATGTTCCTTCTTTATACATTCTACTGCGCGGGGAAATTGTTTTTCAAATCTGTTACATACTGAGCACTGCCCGGTGAGCATGCTGCCCCGAATGTCATGACGGTAACGACGTACGTAGTTGGGACAGCATCGGTAACATCGTCGCTCCAGAAGAACATTTGACTTCGTTGATCTTCTTTTTTCATTCTCACTTGGAAGAACATCTCTCTTATGTCGCCTACAACACCGATTTTAAATTCTCTGAACTTGTATAGGACGTCATTTAAGGTGGTCAGCTGATCGGGCCCGGTAAGCAGGAAAGAGTTGAGGCTAACATTATGCACTTTTGCAGCTGCATCAAAAACCATTCGTATTTTTCCAGGCTTATTTGGGTTAACGACTGGAAATATCGGTAAATACCAATCATTTGGGTGCTTTTCTGACAATTCTTCTGCAGATAGTCGCCTTGCGTATCCCCTTTGCTCATATTGCTTCATCGTGTTTGTTATTGTCAACGCAAGTCCACTGTTCTTCATCATCTTTTTCCGCAGGCATAAGTATCTGGATAAAGCCATCGCCTTGTTGCAGGGAAGTCGTATGTTGTCGTATTTCCACAGTAATTCAGTCTCGTACCTGTCCCCTACTAGGCGTGTCTCGCTTGCCAGTATCTTTAGTGCTCGCTGATCGTCACTCGACAGTATGGGTTTCTGTGTGGATATTCCCAAAGATTCTAACGTAAAGAAGTTTTGAAATGCAGAATCAATAGTAGCATCATTTTCGCACGGACAAATATGGAAACTTTGGTACTCAACCTAATTTCTCTGCGTAGAAGCGGACCCACATGGGCCGTAAACAATCCAGCCAAGCCTGGTTTTTGCTGCAGTAGGCTCGTACAATCCTCCTTCGGCAATGCGCTGCTCGCGTCCAAGATGGCAATTGTCCATTCCAATGAGTAATCGAGGACGCGCCCTTTCGTACGAGACAATTGGGATTCCGCGGAGATGATGGTACTTCTCGGTTATTTTGGGGCCCGACACCGACTGTTCGGGTAACGCTAGACTTCGGACTGTGTGCACCTTCCCGATCTCGAATATTTCGCTGTTTAGTGCAGATATCTTTAAATGGACCTGTAACGATTCAGGCTCGTCCCGACGAGTGTCGCCTGTCCATTTCAAACAGAGCGGGCGTCACTTCCCCTCTAGCCCCAATTCGCGTCCAAGGTCCTGCTCTACGAATGTAGCAGACGAACCATCATCGAGGAACGCGAAAGTGTCGACAATCTTATCTTTTCCGTGGATTTTGACTGGAACATATCGAAGAAGTACACCCGACGACTCCACGGTGTGTGTGTTGCATGTCGACGCAGTTGTTGTGGCGGGTGTCGTTATGTGTCTCATAGGGTCGTGGAGAAGGTCGTGGTGCATATAGCCGCAGTTGTCTACACCACATGACTCTCTTAGGTAGCACGCACCTTTGTGATGCCCCAAGCATTTGCGACACAAGTCATTTTTCCTCACTATGTCCCATCGATCATCAACTTTCATCTGTCTAAACCATTTACAGTTTTCGAGCCGTTTACATCCACCATTGCATACCAAACAAAATGACCCGCTGTTGTTTCGTTGGTTATTCTCGCGATGCACGTTCCTCTGCAATGACGCTTCATTAACTCGGTGTTCTTTTTTAGGTACTGACGGCTCTGCCCCTTTCGACGACTGATGGCTGAAGGAAACGTGTACACTTGCTCCAGCTATGGCATCCGCCAAATCGCCAATCCACTCCGCAAAATCCATAAGTGTGACACTGTTTCTGGCATGTTTGTGAATAGCCCATAAAGTGAACAAACCGGACGGAAGCCTGCTTACCAACTCCTTCATCAGCGCTACATTGCACATGTAGTCGTCTAGCTTAGCCAGCTCTATTGTTGCGCACAACTTGCGCACCGCGAGCCCAAAACGTCTCACCGTGTCAACATGGTCCTGGTCGGATGACGGTATCTGACGCACTCTCTCTATTAACTCTTCCACAATCAACTCGGGCCGACCAAATTGGTTGCGAAGGGTTTTCATGACTGTTTGAAGACCTGTCGGTAGAGCAAGATAATGATCAACGGCCTCCAGGGCTTCGCCGTACAAAGCCTTTTGCAAACGGAGGAGATTTTCACGATCACTGAAGCCACATAACACCGTTGAGGATTCATAAGCGTAGATAAACATGGGCCATTCTTTAGCTGCACCACTGAAACACGGTAACTCGCGGCTCGTCAAATCGCGGGCGGCACGTTGACTTTCGGTTAACGTGCTTAGTTCAAACCCACTCCGATCAACTGCAGGTACGGCGTACGAACTACCAAACTGCCCCGCTAAGCCGCCATATCTTTTTGTGACGTTGCCCTGTTGTTGTACTGATCGATACGACCGATCGATTGCCTTCCTCCATTCGTCGTATTCCTTTGCTTGGGCAAAAGGACTTTCTTCGGTCCTACGCTGTTCAACGTACGGAGATGAAAACGACACCATCGTATCCTCCATTAACTGGACGCCACGCGTACGTTGACCTTCTCTGGCACCTCCATTTTCTCCTCTTGGTGGTGACCTATCACAACCGTCTGTTGCGGCTAACCACTCATCTGCCTTACGCGAGTCTCCGCTCCGCACTCCGCTGAAATGCCATCTCGCGTACCGTGAACTCCCGTTTCAGCAACTCCAGCTCCTTTCTCTCTATCTCTACTCGCGTTTTCTCCATCTCGTACCATGAAGCGAATCCCGCGGGTTCCCTGAGTGAACTCGTACCTGCCTCGCCGCTTTGACGCAGCGTAGAATACGCCAACGGCCGTTTGTTTCGTTGGTCGTCCCCCTTTTCACTCGCGTCCTCGATCGTCGCGCCTTGTGATCGTTGCGCCTGGCTCAGCGTCATCGGTGTCGTGTGATTTTCCTCGAAACCGTCCCTTCTGGGTGTTCACCCTGCCAACAGGTCCTTGCCGGGTTGTATTTCGGCCTGTTGGTCACCAAAGCTTTTTTCACTTGCGGACTCCGAATCCATCACTTCTTCGTAATAGCGAATTTTTTAAAATGTTACGGATGTAACGGGTAATCGAAAATAAGAACAAAAATTAGCTTTTTTAACGTTCGCAGGAAACTTAAAAAATTCGCTACTCTTTATTCGCCGTTAATTTCGATACTGGATGGCGCTCGCGCCATCGATTTACTTCTCCTTTTCCCCGATTATTCGTGGCGACCGGATAACACAGTATCCACGGTTTAACCACGTCCAACGAAACGGTTCTGTTTTGACGTGACAGCACCGATCGACTGTTGTAAACAACAGGAAGAGAAAACATTGACGAAAACAAGCGTGACAGACAACTTGGGAAATTGATGATTTTCACTTCCTCGAAAAGCTTGTTTGTTTTTACTAAACATCCTCGAAAACATTGACGAATTCATCCAATTTCGAGGATGATGAACTCATCTTTGTTTACATAAAATGAACATATTGGTGTTCATTCTGGAACGTAAACAAAAACAAATTATCCTCGAAATAATTTGGAATATCGCCAATCTTTTCGAGGATAATTCGTTAACGAAATGACCTCGAAAACATTGACGAAAACAAGCGTGACAGACAACTTGGGTAGGCCCATACAACAAGGCCGTCCTATTCTTCCTGTGGGAGAGAGGGAGTCAGATATAGCTTGGGACCACACTTGGGATGGGACCACCTCAAACCGTGCATACTTGCAAGGGGTTTTCAGCTCGGTGAAGGTGGCTAAGTTTGCGATTGCATACTACCAGGGGTTTTCAGCCAAATTTACAGTCGCATTGCTTAGCGGGCGTATTCATCTGTCAAAACCGTTGACGCTGAAACACAGGGTGTGGCGAGCATCCACGAGGTGTTTCATACATAACATGTCCTCCCTTCTTAAAGAGGAATTACGAGGAGTCTACAAGGCGGGCGGCGTGTCCTTTCGCTACGGCGCAATACAGGTGAGGCATCTCGCATCGGGCTGCTTGGAGGTGTCTCGTACTCTGAACCGGAAGTCTCGATCCCATCCGTAGACACTTCCTGAGAGACTTCTATGCAGTCTCGTCGATGTGTCCTTGGGTTGTCACCGTAGAAGTGTCTCAGTTGAAGTTCTCCATAATTTCGGCTAACCTCAGCTTCGTTCGATGAACCGGTTGATTGGTGGTTGCCCAGGAAAGATCTGATCTGGTTCACATGACGTTTCAGATGTTTTCCCTGAAAAATAACGTTATAGTGTATATCTCCTAAACGGGAGTGTACCGTAGCGGGAATCCATTTATCCACCCGCGTGTTGCAGGATAAGCAGTAGACTTGCTGTCCAGGATGGAAAGTGCGATAACTTGGTTTGAAGTCTGCTCGCTGTTTCTCGGTGAGTCTGGTGTGCGCATCTTGTAGGTCGAACTAGGTCATGTCGTGTTCATATATTTCGACCCAGGAACAGTTTTGCTGGAGACTCCCCTGTTTCGGTGTGCTTTTCGATACTGCTGCAGGAATTGGTTTAAATTAGACTGCAGGTTGGCGCTTGTTGTGTTCATTGCCTTTAAAGAACGTTTAATCGTTTGAACGTAGCGTTCCGCTTGTCCGTTGGTGGAAGAGTGATAAGGCGCTGTTAGCTTATGGACTTTTACACCGCTTCTTTGAAGAAACGATTTGAACTCAGTGGATGTGAATTGTGTCCCGTTGTCTGATACTACGGTTACTGGTGTGCCGAACGTTGCAAACAATCCGTCTAAGATGTCAATGATTGCAGAAGCTCTTGTTGTTTGCGTCACTTTCACCTCTACCCATTTGCTGTACGCATCGACGACAACTAACAACTATTGTTGGTCGTTCCGGTTGGAACCTAGCAAAAAAGTTCCGATCATTTTTCTTGCCGTTCCGTTCCGATCCTTTTTCCAAAATAGTTCCGTTCCGATACTTTCGTTCTTTTTCGTTACGATCCGATCCTTTCTATCCGTTTCGTATTTTTAGTACCGATTCGATTTTTTGTTTCGCGGTTTTCGTGCCGATGTGACATTTTCGTTCCATTCTACGCCAAATACTCCGCCCGTTGGACACCAGGGGCCAGTGTCGACAGGTATTCCACCCGTTGGACACCAGTGAGCGGTGCCGCTAAATACCCCAATTCTTGGACACTAGAGGCTTTTGTCCCCAAGTTCTCTACCCTGTACCCGTTGGTCGTCAGGTATTCCGCCCGTTGGACACCAGCGACCGGTGTCACCAAATACGCCAATTCTTGGACACGAGAGGCTTGTGTCGCCTAGTACTCCGCCCGTTGGACACCAGGGGCCCAACTTTAGAAATTCTTCAAAAACCATGCAAACACCGAATAGCACCGGACCTTCCGGTCCAACCACCCCCCCCCCCTCCACCCCGCTATGAAACTTGCAATACATCCTAAAAGGTTCTTTTGCACCCCAGGTTCACGTTCCGTTCCTATTGGAAAATGAACCAGTTCCGTTCCGTTCCTTTTTTTCATCGATATTCCCAACGCTACTAACAACATCGACCCCGATACAGGTCTGGCGTAGTCGATGTGTATTCTTTCCCATGGATTGTTCGGGTACTCCCAGTGGTGGCTACTAAACTTTGGTGGAGCTGCCGCTTGTCGTGCGCATTCCGGACACGATTTGGCTGTTTGTTCAATGTCCACATCTATGCCAAGCCAATATACGTAGGAACGGGCCAACGATTTCATCTTTACCATACCGATGTGTGCAACGTGGAGATCGTTTAGAATCGCTGGACGAAGGATGGTTGGGATAACCACTCGGTGTTCAAACAGTAGGCAGTTCGCGACCAGGGTGTACTTAGCCTCTGGGGCTTTATAACCAGCATTTTCAAGATTTCGTCCCATTTCGAGTTCTTGAATGATTTTCCCGAGGTGGAGGTCTTTACGTGTCTCCTGCGCAATATGTTCCGCTCGTACTGGCAACTGCTGAATCTGATGCAAGACAAAGTTTTCAAACTCGTCTTCCTCTGGGTTTCCTCCCTTGTGTAGAGAAAGGCTGTTGACATCAGATAGCGTTGATATGCTTGGAATGCGGGAACAGTAGTCGGCGTTGGCGTTTTGACTAGTTGTCTTGTACTCGATGGTAAAGTTGAAGTGCGACAAGTAGTCAGCATAGTTCGCCATACGGCTTATGCACAGGGTGGGCAGTGATTTCTCTGGGCTGAAGATTTGCGTAAGCGGTTTGTGGTCAGTTATCAGTGTGAACTTGCGTGCGTACAAGTAGTGAAAGAATTTTTTAGTGGCCCACACAATTGCAAGCGCATCTTTATCGATGATGGGGTATCTTTGTTCTGTTTTCGATAAGCTACAGCTGGCATAGGCGATTGGACGCTTTGTTCCGTTACTTAGACGGTGAGAAAGAACTGCGCCCAAGCCCGTTTTACTAGCGTCTGTTGCTAACAGCAGTGGTAAGGATGGATCATATTGCATGAGAACCTGCGGTGAAATTAGAGTCTGCTGAGCATCGCGGTATGCCTCATCAGCTTGTACCGAGCATTCAAAATTGCTTGTCTTTAACATGTCACGTAGCAGTTTGGTTCGAGAGGACAAGTTCGGAATGAATGCAGAGTAATACGTTGCTTTGCCCAAGAATAGTTGAAGCTCTTCCGGTGTCGATGGACGCGGTGCATTGCTAATTGCTTCAATGTGCTTTGTACTTTTATGTAAGAGTTCTTTATCTATGCGGTGTCCCAAACACTCTAGAGATGGTACAGCGAAAACGTATTTTGAACGATTGAGCTTGAGTACGCTTTGCTGTAATCTGCTTAACGTCGAAAAGAGTGCAACTAAAAGTGATTCAAAATCCTCAGCGGAAAAATAATGTCATCGTAAAAGCTCACTACGTTGGTTAAACCTCGTAGTACTGTCTCCATACGCCTTTGCCAAATGGCTGGGATATTGGCGGCACCATACACTGCGCGTGTAGGGCGTATGAGCCCGTGTGTAGTAGTATTGAGAGTGAGTATCTTGCGGAATTCTTCGTCTATTGTCAGGTGAGCGTAAGCATCCGTGATGTCTAAATGACAGAAAAGTGTAGCTCCTTTCATTAGGTTAAAAATAGTTTCCACTCTAGGGATCGGGTGTTCATCGACAATCATTCTGGGATTTACCGTCGGTTTGTAATTACCCGTGATTTGAATATTTCCGTTTTTCTTTGCCACAACGTGGGTCGGCGAAACCCACTCGGAAAATTCAACCTTTTCATAGACCCGATTTGAGTTTTTTTTCTATTTCCCCGGCATACCTGTCGCGTAAGGCTAATGGAACATCTCGAGCTTTTGCAAAGATAGGTGTCGCATCGGGTTTAAGATGTACCGACGCAGGTGGTCCTGTCAATTTGCCGGGTACATCGCTAAAGAGACTAGCAAAACCACCGAGCAGCGAATTCAACTGAGTTTAACAGTCTGGTGTGAGCTTGGAACTAAAGATGGAATTTACAGCTGCGTTTGGATCTATCAATTTACCGATGTCGATCTGTTTTTTGAAATTGGCAATCCATTCGCGACCAAAGAGTGAATCTGTGTTCCCAGATACTACATACAGGTTAAGCCTTCGCGTTACGTCTCCTATTTTTACTTTCACCGGTAAGCGACCGAGACAATTGATACGGTGTCCCGTATAACTGGTAAATTGTCTGTCTGTTGGATTAAGAGAATATCTTGCCTTGATGGAATGTAACGTAGTTTCGCTCATAATACCGCAGGGTGCGCCTGTATCAAGTTCCAATTTGGTACACTTGCCATCTATGTTTACATCGACCATTAGTTTGGTGGTGACAGCTGTGTTTCGGACTGAGATTATGGGCTTCTTCTTCTTCTTGGCCCGCTCATTACTGAGCACGTCTACGTGACATGGCCAGGTCGCCAATCCGTTTCCAGGAAACTC
>KB669648.1:0-14082 GCA_000349105.1 Anopheles epiroticus
AATGGAAATTATGGTTGCCAATTCTTCTGGGACACCGTACCTGTTTTCCATTCACTGCTTCCATCTGCTCGAATGTTTGACAGAAGCAGGCTAGAATTTTGTGATTTTCTAACTTAGGTCATCATAGACCCCAGTGTTTGGAAAGGTTTTTAGAGAAATCAAGTGATGAAACATCAGTTAAGTATAACGATTCTTCGGTGTGAAGTGCCAAATTTTTTTACTACTTCCACCACCAACCACCAGGTGCTAGTGGAGTTATGCACTTGCTTTTGCCACCAAGCAGGGGTTCCTGTTCACTTTCCAAAGTGAATGGGATAATTTCATTCTCATCTCATCACTCATACTGAGTTCGGTTTTCACAGTCACCACATGTTTGATATCAATAGCAAAATAGTTTGAATTCTTCCACATGATATTAAGCACATAGCAAGCACTGCAAAAAAAAAACTCACGCACTGCAAAAAAAAAAAACCAATCGCGCTTATGGTTAGTGGTTTAATGTTATGTAAATCATATGGACGAAATACAAATGAACATCAAATGCATGACAGCTAAACACAACTAACGAGTATAAAGTGATCCACATTGTAATGGAAATCGACATAAAATCCCCTGTAGAAGGGAGGTGCCATGCAAGCAAATGTTGCGACCTGAAAGACCCCAAATATTCGCCATAAAATAATGCACTGCCCTAAATATCCTCAGCTTAGCAATTTGGAATACATTGTTTCTAATACCCCAACAGGCGGCCCCGCCATACGTTATCTTGTTGCTCCGTTCTGATTTTGGCGACGTCGTTTGCATATGTGCTGTATATATTTCAAATAATCGCCAAAAATAGTACACCACCGAGTCGTCGTCTTCGGCGATGTCGTCGCCGTCTTCGAATGTGACACTAAAACGTTAGACGGCCCACAAAAGTACGGACGATGCTCGACCATCGGCTAGTTCGGTTCGTGAAAGTAGGGTTTTATAAATAACACTCTGCATCACAACGTGTTGTTTTTGTTGTGGGTGGCGGTGAACGACGCCGGGACACACACACACAGCCGTCTTTTGATGCAAAGCTGTTGATGATGACGCACAATTCAAATGCCTTTGGCGAGCGCTGGTTTTGTCGGAGAAGGAAGGTTTATGCGCGCTGGAAGCGATTGGGAACCGGATGGAAGTGACTTTTGTCGTATATTGTTGGCAGTGTTGCCGATAAAGCGCAGTTTACGCGCCGTTAGTTTACGTCACTAGTTTCCTTCACTACTCTCGGGGCGTTGGTGGGAAATGTCAACTTGCCATGGTGACGGGACAGCGTCTTTAATGGTGAGTGAATTACGTCCTTGTCAACCGGTGTGCGGTTCAATTGCACGTGACTTTAATGCACAGTACTTGAAGCGGTTAATCTTGACGCCGGTTGCCGGGTGTGTAAATTTTAAACCGAACTAGAAGTGTATGATAGAATGATAATCTATAATTTTCCCATTAAAATATGAGCCTCTTTAATTCTCCCTTTGTTTATGATTCCCTTCATTTGCACACGGGTATAGATTGAAATTTCTTCGAAAAATATTCTCTGCAACCGGAGTGTCCATCCTCACGGGCGGGCTTTGTTTATTCAGACTGCAAGCAAGCAAGTAATGGTGGTAGGATAACAAAGCGTGAGAAAAACGGCGTAAACCATCTCAGCTTGTCAATGAACATCTGTTTTGAACGGTGGGACGAGAAGCGTTGATAGCGGTGTCGAGATGGATGCAAAATGAAAGGTATCGCTCCAAAACTGATGGAGGAGATATGGAGGAAGATGGAGCGACCGAAGTGTACGAGAGTGGTGAACGATTTTAACGCTGGTGAGCCGGTGGAGCAGGGCGACCCTTTTGCGTGATGGGGGAGGATGGTGTACGGTCCTGAAACACGGTTAAACCTTCCCATTCTTCGCTGTACTCTCTCGCGCACGCTGGCCTTTTTTCCCCCCTGGTGCCATCGACGTCTCGGGCTGTTTTTATTTCTTTCTTCGCCTTCGACCGGGTTACTGGCACACTTGGTAGGAGGGATTGGCAGGGTGGTTTGGGAGATGGAGGTGATGGTGACGGTTTTGGTGTATTATATCGCACTTGCACAAACTCTCTCTCTCTCCCTCTTTCTTCTGCCCTTCTTCTGCACGTGCCTCTCTGTTTGGCGATTTGTTTAGCTGTGCTTCTGTTGGTGCAGGTCAGGAAGAGGACGGCCAAAGAGTAAATAATGTTTGAATGGAACAGATCTAGATAGTCGCTTGTTGATTTTGCTTCCGTGAAATACAAAAAATAATCCCTTCGTAATGAGATAAACGAAACCCCTACCAGCACACCCGTGTAGTTGTTTGTTTAGGGAATAAAATACAGGGTTGCCAACCCTGACTAGCTGTCACATATAGTTGTTGTTTATGGCAAGCATTGTTCATTCCGTCAATATAATTTTAAACACTTGGTTATTCTTGGGTTTTCATTTGATAAAAGAAAATGAGCCAAAACTCAGCAGAGAAGCTTTCTCGAAATCGAAGAGAAGTAACGCATCGCCAGTATAAACGCACCTAACTATACCTATTATGACAGTTAAATGATGATTCATTTTTAAATATGTTTTACTATTCATTTACATTGCTCGATAATTCTCGTTGAAAAACGTTTACCAATTTAAATACTGTATGCCTTACCCCTAAGCATATAGTAACATGTTTGTTTCTTTGGTGATGTCGGCTTCGTGCTGTCATGCTTATCGAAATAAAATCCCTGTTTTTATCAATGTAATAAATCATACAATGAATCTAATTACATGTAAGTTTGAACTGGAAGCAGTTGAATGTAACGGAAACATTATTTTGTTTACCTAGTAGACTTCTCATGACCACCATGGCTCGGTAGTCTAGTGGTAACGGCGTAGGGCTGTCAAAAGGCCCGTCGCCGGTTCAATTCGGAGTTCCCATTCGCTGGATTGACTGCCGCCCCCTCCCCCATACGCTGGATTGACTATCCTGCTATGGGTACCATAAATTACAACCCTCCATACGCTGGACTAACAATCTTGATATGGATGGGTACACTCAGTCACAGAAAGAGCCAAAGCACATTAGTGGTATGGTTAGGCCTTCACCCTACTACTGGGTTGTTGTGCCACCGAAGAAGAAAAAGAAGTCCCTAAACTAACTTGTCCCTAATTTTCTGATTTTCTGATAAACTCTGCGAGGGTAGGAATTTACTTATTCTTGTCATTATTTTGGCGTTGAACAAAATTGAATGTAGCAGAGCAAACAGCTTATTTCATTCGTTATCCTAACTAAATTGAACTGACGCAAGAAGACCACCGTTTAGAAATGGGTTTGCATATTCTCTCCATAATCACGTTCGTCTCGGCCACCAGAGCGTGATGACAGGTGTGTACCTGCCGCCCTTTGCGTGCATTATATATTTCCTCTTCCTTACCTTGCTTACTCGCTACTTTAGGCATATGTGCACCACCCAATATCGATCGATAAGGAGGCGGGAGTCGAACGCATGTATTACGTTTGGAAAGGGAGTTTCCCGTGTCGTTGCGATGGGATACTCCTGCGTTGGAATGTCCTTCAATGCAAAGGACCGGACTATGAGGCGGAATGATTTTAACAGTTGTAATTTTTATCTTGACATCTTTCGATACTGCATTACCTTGGACGGCCGCCCCTTCCAAAATCTTCCGAATTTTACCACGATGTACGGAAAAGTTGACGTACCTAAATATTGGCAGAGAATGTTCCCTTACCTCGTTGCGTGTGATGCTGTGGTTGAGATTTTCCATGCCATTTCCCTGGTTCTCCCTCCCGCCGAAGAGTGCACTGGGAAAATTGCATTCCTCCGGCGCGGTACGAAGGTTTCATTACAATATTCCCCCCAAAACGTTTTTGATTACTTGTGCGTTTGCGTGTGCGAAAGCGATTTCTAGTCGATGTGTTCTAGCAGCACGCGGGCGGGATGATGGCATGGGTGCTGGTGGGTGGGTGCGTATGTTTTACCGCGTTTATGCGTGTTGTGTTGCATCGAGCTAAAATGCACTTTAACGTCGTGCACTTGCACCGTGGTGCTCTCTCTCTCTCTCTCTCTCTCTCTCTCTCTCTCTCTCTCTCGCTCTCGTTCCTTTCGACGACCGACGCTGCCCACGCATAGCTAATAATGCTGACCAAAGCAGCTGGGTGGTTGTGGGGGGGGGGGGAGATCCTTTCTACTTTCGCCGCCAACTCCTCGGATCGCAATCAAACACACCTACAGGGGGCAGGGAGGTGAAAAGTGCATACACGCAGCTTCACCGAACTGTATTGTTGTCCATTTCGGCTTTTCCGCCGCGCTTTTCTTGTTGCCACATTCCCCACCCTCTCCCTGAACACCTTGAATTTCTGCTGCGGTGGGGGGGAGGGGAGGGAGGGGGGATTCTATCGGGTGGGTCACCCATCCATCCGTCGACGTGTCGCAGCCGCTGTGTGTGTGTGTGTGTGTGTGTGTGTTTGCACACGGTCGGAAGCTGGAGACGTTTCGACACTACGTTCAGTTTTCCGCCGACAGTGAAGCCTACAAGAGGTGTGCGCATTTGGTTGTGTGGCCCACATTTGCATTGCTGCAGCAAGCGCACACAAGTGCATTAACCGAAAGTTTCTCGGCTAGCGAATACCACCCCACCGGTGCCCCCACCCATAAGATAGAGTGTGTCGCATCCCGGGGAAAAGTTCTTCGGCTTGGAGCGTAGCTCGGTTATCCTTTCCCTCTAGTCGTTTTTTTTTTGTTACTGTGAAATCTCGATATCCTGATTTAGCTTCTTTTTTTTTCTTCTTTAACCTGTGGCTTGTTGTGTGCAGCTTGGCGTGCTTCTGTTTGAGTGTTGTGAAGAGCGGTTGTATCGCGTGTCATTGTGCACCTTCCTCTTGCATTCATCCTTTGCAGTTAAAAATTAGTCCCTTTGCTGCTTTAATCCTCCTTTAAGCCGTCACTTTGCAATTGAAACGTCTCCCCTAATATCTCGAGTCTTGAAGAAAGAAGAAAGTACTGTGAGAAGAGAGAAGAAGAGAAGAAAAGAGAGAGAGAGAGAGAGAGAAAAGGGAGCGAGAGAGCGAACGCCACTGTTCTCGCCCTTCTCTTTGCTTGCGCAAGATTATCCATTTGAAGCATCGAGCTGGTGATGTATTGGCTAGAGTCGAAGCTAAGCGCTCCCTTGTTGTTTCGTCCATCGTAAATAAGTCTAAAAGTTTCAACGGGGTTAATGACGTGCCAGCGGGGAACGGTTTAAATCCAGCTAATATGCCGTATTCTTTTCTTCTCTTCCTCTTGTCTGTTCGCACGCCACGATTCTGCTCCAAAACCGTTCAGGTAAGAAGAAGATTTCCCATTGTGTCATTGCATTTTAGCAACGGCTAAAATGAGTTCGAAACGTGAAGCAAATTGCCTACCTTGCCAACGTTTGGCTTCCAAACCTCTTGGCGTCAGCCATCTTAAAACGGCCTCGCATAGGATGCATATATTCCTTTGCTCTTCCCTCTTCTATTCTATGTTCTGAGTTTCTGTGGATATGATTTTACTTTGCCGCAAGATATTGCAATAGCTTCCACTCATCCAAATTGTCTAAGCCGCCACAACGAGCGGGTGGGTGGGAAAAATATCAATCAAAAATTAATTAGCAAAATTAATAGTGTAGCACTGGGGACGAAGATGACCGAGCGAGATGCAGGCTGGGATGGGGAAAGTATCAAAAGGCGCGGAAAGTTCATCGTTTTCAGCTCGGTTGGCGGTTCCACGAAGGATTTTACCAATCAATAATGTTGGGCAAGAGCGGCTTAGTGCGAGAACCTCTCAACCATCAATAGATAGCGAGCAAAAACGGTGCTGCAAGGCGTACATATTTGGTGGGAATTGTTGTTATGGAATTTTAGATTTTTGCATTAAAATTTTAATAAAAAAAAAACCCATGACACGCTCTGATAAAGCTAGAGCTATATTTAATAACACATTCTGTCTGCTGTGAGCTTTGGGTTCCATCTGAAATGTCTATAATTATCCGTTTTTCCGAGTATCGATTTTCTCCATGCTTATCTCATTTTTCGTCGCTGCGCCTACGAGTTCATTGAGATTCAATCTAACTCAAATTGAAATCGAGCGTGTTTAAACGCATGGAAACGAAGATACCAGGAGTAGAACTTTTTCGTAAATGCGTATTTTGTGTGTGAAAACCACACACACACACACTCTTGCTTTGAGGAGGCTGTAGATTTGTTTGCATCTCTTTTACTTTTGCACCCGAATTTCGCAAGTATGCTAGAGTGTGTGAGAAAAGAACCCTGTGAAGGTGCTTTGGTGGAACGTGGCTGACGGCTGCTACCCTACGCCGGGTCGGTACCAATGCGTTGTGGGACGAGGGGGGGGGGGGGGAGATGGGTATAATATTTGCCCGTTTCAAATAACAGACGGGATTCTTTCCATCCACCCAGCACCGGAACGGTACTGACCCTGGACAATAGTCGAGAGTTGCCCGCATCAGAGGTGGAGTTTGGAACATCACAAGCAGGTCAAAAGTACATCTAAATTCAGTGAGAACTACCTATGTTAAGGGTTTTGTTTTTCAATTTTCAAACATATGTTTATTTTACCACATGCTATCTAGCCAATATTTTCTTTCTTCCAAGCTTCATACTTAAGACTTTTTGTCGTATGACAAATAGTTATGGCGTGAATTTGACGGCTTAAGTTTTACATTGGAGCACACAATTTTGCTCGCATAGCGTGGTTGAATAATAGCTTACAAAATCCAAATGCGAGCTTCGCCACCAACACGATTGCAAAATATCTTCCTAGCAATGATACGATGGCACAAGTGCTGCTAGTTGGTTGCAAAGCTCAGAAAGCTACTGCCATGTGAATCCGTCAGATTGCATTGACAGGGTGTGATTTATTCGGCACTGCTATTGATTTGCTCACACAGTAGAACACCGCTAGGCATTGCTGTACTTCTCCAATAAAAGGTTCCAGTGACGATGGGTAACGCGGGTAACTTTAC
The DNA here is from genome assembly GCA_000349105.1 of Anopheles epiroticus. Classification (NCBI taxonomy): domain Eukaryota; kingdom Metazoa; phylum Arthropoda; class Insecta; order Diptera; family Culicidae; genus Anopheles; species Anopheles epiroticus. The sequence goes on from KB669648.1 coordinate 7,036, forward strand.
TGTGTTGACACGATGTCGCGGGGTTGGATGGTATCTCATCGTGTCATATCCCGCCGTCTGAATTTCCACCCGCAGAAAATCGGATGAAGGAGGTGAAAGAGTTCTGGAGAGCAGGTGTGTTGATGATTGATTTCAACAGACCTGATTGCACGTACTTTTACTATCATAGTGATGGAGAAGGTCGTTCAAGTCCAATTGTCATGATCTCTGGATGTTAACTCACTTTCGAATTTTGAACGGTATCATTGAATGCTTAAGGCGTTGTTTTTGACCTGTTGTCAAATATACAAAGTTTGTCACAACATAATTTCATAGCGTTATCATGATAACTTTTGATTGTTGTAGTATTTTCATTTTTTAACTACTGTTTTTATTGACAACCTTCAGAATTGTTTAACGATTATAGTTTAAATTACGTGTCATAGGCCATTTCAAGATAATGTTTGTACATTTCCTAAAATTTGTTTTAAAAAATCCTTTGCCTACAATCTTGTATTGATCATATTCCTAAGGACAACAAGAGTTGTCCTTAGGAATATGATCAATATCAAATGTGTAACAGCCATTTGAAAAACTAATGGAAAGATACTTACAACAAACATTGTAAATATTATCTTATCAGCCATTTGAAAACCTAATGGAAAGATGCAACAAACATTGTAAATATTATCTTATCGTTTCACAATAATTTTGCAGCTTATGATTTCATCCTTTTTCATTAATGACCCACGATTTACGGGTAGTAGACAATCAACACCAACTAGTGACATAAACAATCCAGAAGTTAAAATTAATCCTATGCCATTTACAAGAGCAAACTAGTTCCGATATAATTGGACGATAAAATGATAGCATAAAACGCTCCGCACCCTCATCAACGCGGTACATTGTCCTGTTTTTACTTTTTACTTCCACACCTACTCGTGATTGCTGCCGCGGTCGTAAACTTTGTATCCTAGCACCTCAGTTTAAACTCTTCCACCGCTCAACCAATCCATCTCTGCTCCTGCCCGCTAGTTATAGTCCCTGCTGGTTGGCATTGTGTTTCCGACACGTTCAACCACGACCCCGACGTGAGGATACACACACACACACACCAACGCTAACCGTACCGTGTTCCTAGTTAACCATTTTCCCGTTTTACTACTTTTTTGTGTCTAACGTGCGGAAGCAATCATCGAGGGGATTCGTTTCGACTGCTGCGTTCGTTTTGGTACAGCTGGTAGTAGAATGGGTCGGCAGAAAAGCGGTCGTCGGATGCTCGAACGATTTTTTATCATACAGCCACTCCCCCCCCCCCATTCCCCCAGTCCCCAATCTCACCTTCTTCGCCCATCGCCTCAACCAACCGAACACGTGCGCGTCTCGGTGGGTTGTGAAAATTGAGTTCCCTCACTTCTCTGGTAGTATGCGTATGCCGGCTCTATGCACCTAATGGTGCTCCATCCGTACAGCCGGCTGTTTACAACGTAGTGTCGGAAACTCACAACTTCCGGCTAGTAGTAGCATAAACTGATACATCCGTTAGCGTGCGCGCCTCGTCGCATCCTGCCGTTCGTTGCTGCGAACGTGCCATCGTCCTAGGACTGCGTTGCGGCGGGGTATGCTGCTACACCATCAGTAGAGCAGTAAATGCAGTCGGCAACTTTTTAACCCCTTCTCGAGTGCAGCTTACGGGCGTTTACGGGCGGACGGGCGTGACTTTTGCTGCTTTGATTTGAGTCTACTCAGCGCCCAGTCTCCTTTTGTTGCTCCCAAGCGGGGGTTAGAAGAAATGATGGGTTATTGAGGGTAAAAAGTTTTGCTCATTAGAGCCGCCGACTGATAATTGGAATTCCATTTCGTGTCCCCGCCGGTTCGGATCGTTTGTGTCTCCTCGTACGTCCCTAATCAATTAAGCGCAGGTGGATAGAATGTGCTGTTAGCCATTGTGCTCATCATGCTGCGTGCCATTACAATGCAGGCTGGTGTCTGTCAGAATGTTATTGGAGGTGTTCTGCTGCTCCTTGAAGAATGTCTCCATTCCAGGACGGGAGCAAACGGACAGTGAGTCCAAGACTTCATTTCTGACCGTGACAGCTTAATTTCCAACCGCAATGAGATGGCCTTTATTTATCCTCGAAGAAAGACAGTTTCATTTGAGGACTACTTGGGGCGAGGAAAAGTTTGGACATACATCTGCACTCTCGCTCATTTACATGCCGGGGTGGTTTTTGCGAGGTTTTCCAAAACGTTTTCAATCACACTCTCGGTCTGTGTGATGATGCTCTCCATGGTCCCAAACTCCAACTGTCAGAACAGAAATGTCTTGTTGTTTTGTGTCTTTTCGCTCGGATGAGCTACCAAGAAGTTAGTTCGCTCTGTTCGTCCCACACCGTGCTTGGGCATGATCACGGCAACGAGAAGGCAGACGCATCGTCATAAACCATCCCCGACACAAACAGAAAATATACGATACCGAGCTGTAGAGTCGGTGTCCTCTTCTACGTGTCCTAGTGTCCTTACGCGGGTTCATTTACTTCCTTCCATATGGGACAGGGAAGAGAGCGAGTGAGGGTTGTTTATCCGGCACTGGCAACACACGCACAAAACCCCTTACACAGTCCGGTCCAGGGCAGCTAGTCAAAGCCCTATGCTCCAAAGCACACATACCCACGGAGTTCTCAAGTCATCCCCTAGTGGATAGTGGATGAAAGTTTTTCGTACGACAGTTTGTGAACTCCCGGCCCAAAAGCCGGATGGAGCTGGAAATGGAAACAAAATGGAAACGAACGCGTTATCCACACTGACTCCACCTAGCTCTCTGTGCCGGGTTTCGTGCTGCTTTGCTTCGGTTCCACAGAACGGCTTCTGCATAAGGGAAAATAGCATTAGGATACGGAGCATTGCTGCTGTCGTGGCAAGAACATCACACAGCCAGGGTGTCTGGATTTTTTTCCCCCATTCCCTTGCTAAGATCCTCCCGAACCAAGCAGCGGTTTTATCGCCGTCGTCGTCCTTTACCGGAGGGGGTGGGCCACCCAACTAACTGCCACAAATATGGAACGTGTGTCTGAAATTGCTGTTCGCCTTGGTTCGGTACACTGCGCTCCAGCAATTCCAACCGACACTGTCTCTAAAATCGGCTACCCCACAGCGCCCTGCAGGTTTCGTTTCACCAGTTGTCCCTCTGAGCTGACAATTTTCCACCTTTCCTTTGCCGCTTGCTAGCGAAATCCGTAGCAGCCGTAGTAGTAAGTAGCTTGGATTTTCGTTACTGAAGGAACGCCCAAGCGCTCCACAAGCTCCCCGAGACCGTTTGCTATCGGATGTATAGGGATGGGCGGGAATGAGCGAAGGACGAGAAGGCGGTGAGAGTGGTTGATTGCGAGCCGAGCATAAAATACTACCATCAGCAAAGTTGGTGCTGGCAAACAGAAGTGGATGAGCGGACGATTTGGTGGGTGGCGTTGGAGTTTTCTTCCAACCTTTCCGAGCATAACCGGCACAAAACCACTGCCCCGATAGAAGACGAAAGAACGAGAGAGAGAGAGAGTGAGAGTGAGATTGTCCTGGAGTGTGCACCAAAACTGTGTTCGGTGTTTGTGTGCGTGTCCGGGATGTCGTCCTGGCTTCGTCAGCAGCCCAATGGCACCGGGAAAATTGTGTACGGTGTGCCAGCCCTTGGATGGTATGGCTCTCTGGCCCTCCTCCCACCCCTTCCATCCGATATAGCTGCCATAGCTGCTGGCGCATTCATTCGCTTATGGCACTGTGGCGCTCGCTCCGGTGTGTTGTGGCTCCAGCCAGTTTGCCTGGTGTGCTGTTTCGAAGCGATGACAAAACCGTCCCGGAACACTTGGTTCAATGCGCTGGATGCAGATGGTCAACATTTTGCAATTTTCGCGATTGTTTGTTAACTTCTTTTTATATACCTGTTAGCAAAAAATAAAGTTTTGCTACAGTTATATAAAATTTTTGTACATGATTTATTTTTAGTGAAATGAACATTTTTTAAATTATAATAATTATGTTTCATGTATAAACTTTTCAATTTAAAATTTTGCTTTAGTTTTATCTACAAGCAATTTGCAACTAGATAAAAACAAAAAAATTTCTAGGAAATATTCACCAGAACATACCTTCGTAATTTTGGCCAAATGTTAAACTATTCCTTGCACGCATAATCCCACCGTGCCCGGACACCCGGCCTGGCGCTCGGCAACGCTCCCATCATGGTGTGCTGCGGCACATCGGAATAAAACGGATAACGATTCCGGCACGTGGGACACGCGCCAACATTGTCCTTACTGCTGCTGCTGCTGCTGCTGCCGCTGCCTTTGCACTGTCGGCTTTCTCCCTGTCTTGCTCCCCATCCTTTTCACTCCAATCCACCCCCATACAAAAGGGAAGTGAAGGACGGTGTGCAGGGGTACCGGTGTACACAGAGCAGCAGCACACGAAGGCGACCGAGTTCGCTTTTTGTTTTCGTCGTGCCACGCTTCCAACCACCCGCAACCAACCCGGGACGGTGTCTCTTTCTCCCGTTAAGTGGGTGGATTTCTGTGTTTGTGTGTGTGTCTGTTTTTCCACCCATTTTCCCGGTTCTGGCAGAAACGCTGCTAAGATAGAGGAAAACGACGACGGCGACGACGGGTGGGCAGCAATAGAGTGAGTGATGTCCCTTCGGTTTTCGTTGAAGTTGCTGCTGCTGCTGCTGCTGCTTCTGCTGCTTGCCCTGCCAACGGTTTTGTTTTTACTTGTTCATCCAACAACCCCTACCCCCTACCTTATGATTTGACATTTATATCTCCCAGCGAAAAATCCTCGGAAAAGCACGGACGACGACACACACACACACACACGACGCCGTCGTCGTCGTAAGGAGAGCAATGAATGCGTTTTCGGGACACTGGAGGATGCGGAAGTATTGGGTGAATTTGGGGGCACGGACACAAAATCCAATGAGTCGAAAACAACGGCAAGAGATGCTGAATTCACGTGGCAGTGGTGAATGTTTTATTTTTTTAACGTTTGTTTTCCATTTTATTCGGTAGCTGCTAAATCGCACGCTTCGCCCTTGCAAACACCATGCGCCTCCATCGATTCAATATAATCGTTTTGGTATCGTTTTTGATAAGAATAATAAATGAAGCTTTGGATGCTTTTTTCCTTTCATTCACACATCGCTTAATTTTGCTTGCTACAAATAGCTCGGCTGGAATTCCGGTTTGTAGCAGGAACCTTATTTAGCACGCGGTATCCATAGAAAATGGAAAGGCGAGCGGAGTCTAGTCTGGCATTGTCTCTGTTCCATTCTCTATAATACAGTGGCTCTATCGCGGATGAACGCGGATAGGCAGGCATTCGACGGGTGTGTCAGGACACGCCGAAGGGAAATATATTTACGTTCAATTATAAGCAGAACACATCGAGCAGCAGCAGTAGCAGCCGCGTTCCCGGAGCACACACGTCTCTCGTGCGAAAGAGGAGAGAAACCAATTGCTGTGCACACAGCAATGCCATAAAATTACAATCTATAACCGTTTTGTTTTCCTTACGCCGTTCGCCCCCGCCCCAAGCCCGCAACAGTAGAGCAGTGGGGTTGCCTGTGGTAGTGTGTTTGGATTTCTCGTTTCTCGTTCGTTACATTACGCCTGGCCGGTCGTCCTTTGTGTGCTTCAATATGGATAGCGCAATATGTGTTCGAAATGTGCCGCACTTCCGTCCTTTCATAGTCTGAGCAAGAGTGTGAGGGAGAGAGAGAGCGTGAGATAGGATGCGGCAAAGTTTGACAGGACGAACTACCAATCCGTAGATGGCGTTTACGATAGGGCGAATCGAATGCTTGGAGCTGGATTCGGCTGCTGATAGCAAAATTGTAACTAAATATGTTTTCCAACAAATTAATAATCTAAAGGACAGAGAATGTCCCTCCAAACAACTCCCGCCGTGAGCGGGATGGGTCACACCACCACCCTCCCTTCTCTATCAAGCACTCGAAAGGAAGTGAAGATAAATCCTCTTTCCCCACCCCATAGCAACAGTGACAAATGTTGCTGCTGCTCATTAATCTGCCGCCCGCTCCCGTTTTTGTTGTGTGTGCTGCCAGGAACTGCTGTGAAACTGACAGTTGCCACATCCTGCACTTGCCCCAGGACAAGCGTAAACGCTGCTCTCACCACTACACACAGCTACACTGCGCTGCGCTATCCTTATCGCTTTCTCTCCCTCTCTTCCTCTCTCGCTCGCTTGCTCGCTCCTGCTCTCAGCTTTCCACTCAACGTTCGCACATTCTCTTGAAAAGGTTGGAAATCCATTTTCTCTGCTTCTCGGAGCGCGTTTTGCTACACCGTGGCCCGCCGGCCCCCTGTTCAAAAAAAGGAAAATCGATATTTTAGCCACCCCTCGCCACCGCCCTTTGGCGATGCGCTGCTTGGCACATTGTGGAACCGTCCAATCGCATCACTCTGTTGCAAAACCCGGTGTATTACCAGTCTCCCCGTGTGTGTGTGTGTGTGTGCTGAACTGTGGAGAAGCCATACCCGTCGCCACGGCTCCTCACTAGCAGGACAGCGCAGCATCAGCATAGAAACAGGCACACCGAGCAGCAGCAGCAGCAGCAGTAGTCAGTCGGGCTTTTAAGCTGGTCAGCCATTTTGTGTGTGTACCATTCGGTGCCACTACTGTGTGTGTATGTGTGTGTGTGTTGCTGGTGGGCGGAGCTTGCAGGCAGCGAACGATGTTGTTACGCCAGCGGGCGCCTCCATTTCGCTTTTCCGAGCCTTTTTTCGCTTTGGTGTGTTTGCGCCCCAGAGCGTACCGAATAGTGTTTGGTAGGATTAGTGTTGCCGTTGCGTTGAGTGACGGGCGGAGGAAGAAGGACATTCGGGGGGGGGGGGTTTGGTGGTCGATGGTTAAGCAGCATAATCGGGAAAGGGAGGCGTACTTGGCGGGCGTATCTTCCATGCTTCAAATGGCTACAGAAAGATAGCGAAGGAGAGAGAGAGAGAGAGAGAGAGAGAGAGAGAGAGAGCAAATGCCGTACAACACCTGACAGAAGGCCGA
>KB669648.1:31155-68300 GCA_000349105.1 Anopheles epiroticus
GCGAGCACAGTTTTCTTTCCACCCAGCGACAAGCGCTTCTAGCCGCGCAGTACTTGGAACTGTGGGGGGGTGGCTTCTTTTTTTCTTACTGTGAAGTTATTCACGGACAGTGAAAGTGGAACTTGGCGAAGGAAACCTTCGGCCGTCTACCGTCGCTATTATCCTTTTCAAGAAAAAAAAAGAAACTGGAAACCCCCTAACGGGTCATTTCCCGGTGGAGCTTTTCCTCGCCCACAAAAAGCCATAAGATGACGGGCCGTGGTGCGACAGCTGCATGTGTGCGTGTACAGGAGACGCACGCAAGGCACGTGTGGAATAGGGCGCCCAAGGAAAATCGATATTTTTCGTCGCCCGTCTTGCGTAAGGTAATGAAAAACAACGGAACCGAATGACGTACGCGGACGCTCCATACCCACAGATCGCCCCAGGAGAGGTAGTTGTGGTGGCACAGACGGAGGTGGGGGAGTGATTGTTACAAAATGGAATCGATTTATCAAAAAACAAAGGAAAACACACACAACGAACGACAAAATCTGAAACGGACGTGAAGCACTTTCTTTCCCATTTCTCGGCAAACAGAAGGTAGCTGAAGTCGTTGTGTCCGGATATGAATTACACACGCACCTGATGCTCTTTCGGGGGAAGAGGCAGTAGGTGTATGTTTGCACAAAATGCTTCTAAATTTCCACCCCCCTAAACCCGCCTTCTAAACCCTCCCTCGTTGGGTATGTCCTTTCATTTTAATCCATTTATTTTACCATAAAAACCCTTTACCAGCATCATTTCTTCATCCGGTTCCACTCGTTGTCCGACAGTCTCTGAAGGATTTGCTGGTTATGGGTGAGGTTTTTCCTTAATGTCCTTTCCCGGGGCTGGCGAACGTAGTGGTCTCGTAAAACAGGAACACCGAACGACAACATGTAGGTGAACTTTTACTCGAACACTGATGATGATGACGATGGTAGGTTACAGATTCTATAATGCCCTGTTCCTGCTGCTCGCCATGAAGCCCGTTCTCAAAAGTCGCCGGTCGGGGAATGGCTTTTGATTTTTATCGTTCCGTAACGGTATTTCTCGGTGTATGTGTGTGTGTGTCGTAAGCGGGTCGTAACAGTTAAATAAACATAACGAACGACCAAACGATCCGTTGAGAGTTTAGCGTCATGCGGCGGCCCTGTGTCTCGTCGTACTTTCGCTCTTTGGGGAACGGTTTGGGATTGCCGTCCTACTTGCCCTCCTATTGGGGAGTTGGAAGGGGGAAGTGGGGATTTTTACTTTGCTCCAATTTTCTACTCCGACTCCGGTCGTTGGCTGTAAAGAAATCGAAAGTGTGGCATACTCGCCGCCGCGTCACCCAACGTCATCACACCCTTCCACAGTTTTCTTGGTTTTTTGGGCGATGTTGCGGGAGCAGCTTTTCTTCTTGGCACGGCGAGCGTGTGTCTTACCCTCATCATCTGCCATTTGGTATTACTACGAGCATTACCGAGAATGTGTTCGCGTTCGCTGCGTTTACAGGGAAGAAGATACTTTTTTCGGTTTGATCTTAACGCGAGTGGAATGGTAACTTGTGTCACACTTTGAGTTAAGTTTTACGATCCTGCCATAACGTCATTTTTAATACACAACACGACACGTATTCACTTTTTAGTGCGAATAGTGGAAGCGAGCGCACAACCTGTTACAATCTTGTTTGGTATTTTCGAACTCGCCTGACAGTGTGGCATCGGAAACGTAAATTTGATGAATTCAAGGGGTTTCTTCTTGGTTTATCGCCTGTCAGAACAAAAACATTACATGAGGTGAAGCAATGGATGATGACGGATCGTCACTAAGTATGTCAGTTCTACAACACTTACCTTACCTTTAGAACAAAGAATTGTAGTGTGTACCAACACACGTCTGTAGCATAAAGTAAGCCATCTAAAATGAGTTACGACACGTCAACAGTCATGTGTCTGGGATTGGGTAAAATTGGAGTTAAGATGACTGAAAGTGGTACACCGGCTTTGAGTCTAAAGTGTTTAGAATTCTATGTCTACGTCAATGTTACAGCTATCCAATCTCATTCTAATACTCCAAACCATGATTTTATTTCGTGTTTTAAATCAAACTATCATCACAACCTCATCAGACCCTTAGTTTATAAGATTGCTGCTGACGATCCAACCTTAATATGCACGTGTTCTAACAATGTTTCTCTTCTCTTTGCAGGTACGTAAAAATAACATCAATTGGAATGTAGTGCACAAAGTATTTGGGGTAAGCAACTGTTGTGCGACTCTTGTCACTTCTTATTTCCGATCGCTTAGTTCAATCCATTACAATGCATGAATGGCAAGATAAATGAGACCTAGAGAAATCGTCTTTAAATCGTAAATACTTTAGATCCCAAACGAAGCTTTTGGGAGCTCCTGCTACCCGTGGATTATCTCAAACATTCCAATACTTTCGGCAGAAAAACTTTCTAGATTCAACTGATGTTGTATCTTTAACAAATTGTGCCAACACATCCGCAATCACACACTCCACATACAACGAACCAGTATCCGGGAAAAGCGTAAAACTGACCTCAACTCATTCATTTGGCAGTCCAGGACGTTCGAAACCACGCACACCACACTGTGTTCGCTAGTCGACCTTCATCCGATTGTCCTGTTACCATATCCGTTTAATAGCTATCGTCGAAGCCTATCGTTTGGGAAAGGGCTATTTCTAGTGCGTTTTTGGAGCCAACAGTGGATGAAGATGGACGGCGGCAGCAGCAGCGGCAGTAGGCATCGTTCCCTTTCCAAACATTCTCACGCACTCAGTCGGCAGTCAGTTGGCCTCTAGTATCTGCGAACGGTGTTGTTGTCGTGTTTCGGTAGTTTGGTTACAAATGGAGTAGAGTGCCGTTCACAACGTTAGGTAGTCGGGAACGGGTCTATGCCGGCTCGCGCTATGATCTGACAGACGGAACGGACGGACGGGCGGACCAACTTGTCGGACTTTCGGCAAGTGGTTTGTTTGCACTTTGCGTAGTGTGCGCGTATGAAGCAAGCCGGCGTGTCTGCTGGAGGTTGCTGGGGTGCAGAGGTCCGGTCTAGTTTAAATCTATCCCAACTCTATCGCTTGAACTGTTTTCCCACCGTACCAGGCTGATGGAAAGATCCGTTCCCAGCGCAATAGTACAGCCAAAGCTGTAGCGCGCTTCTCTCGCGTCCACTGCTCTCGTCGGTGCGTAGTGTAGGTTAGGTTCACGGCTTCACGATTGATTGATGAATGTCAAGGCCGTTTCAAAAAGAGCCATAGGCACAACACTGTATGAGAGCTCGACGGCTAAATTCATTCATGACCGTGAAGCGACCGTATGCAACCGTATGCTTTGCCGTATTTGGAGGAGTCCGAGTCCGACGGGGAATGAAAGACCCGGCCGACGGTGATGGTGATGGTGAGAACACACACCCAAACACACACTACACTCGCAGCCCAGCTTCTCATTCTGTTCATGGTGATGACCCAGTTAATGCTACACGATTGTGTTCGCTGTCAGGGAAGCTAGCTAGATACACACCTTCATTGAGAAAAAGATTCACTTCCCCCCCCCTCACCCGGAACAATGTCGTCCGAGCAAGCCAACAGCAATAGCAACAACATAAAAGTGTCTCCTTTCGAAAGATAGGCGCCAGTGTCTCGAAGGGATGGGGGTGCGGTTCGATTTTAGCTGCGTCATCGATGCAACCAAGTTCTCAACGAGCATATCTGGTTGCCGCTCGTCGCACCCTTATCGCGCTCCCGCGCTCTGTCCCTTAATAGCTCTGTCGCAACCAAACACACACACAACTACCCCCCCCCCCTCACTCGCGGGAGTACATTGACCTTCATTGCCAGACAGCTCACGAGCTCTCAGCTGTTCAAAACAAACAAACAATCAGTGCCGGGTGGTGGCGGACCTTATGCCTTCCTTCCTATTGCCCCCGATTTTTTCCTTCCCCTGTTGTTGTTGTTGTTGTTGTTTTGGGTGATGCACAAATCGAGGTAGTGAATTTAAGGAAGAGGGCAGAGGGTGGCAAGTTGGGAGTGTACCGCTATTATAAAACAAATCGCCGGTCGAACGTTATGATGGGGGAAAAGGAAGATGTATGGATGGAAAGTGGCGGTGTGTGGCCCCCTGTTTACCCTCTTACAGTCCGATACAGCGCGCGACTGTGTGCGGTGCTCATAAATTAGATTGCTTTTGCTAAAGAAGCATACACCGTTCGTATTTTGTTTTGAATCAAAGCAATAAAAAAAAGGGTAGCAACCCGCTACACAAGCATTGCGTTGGATTGTGGTGTGCGTGCGTTGTTTCACTTTCTAATCGATTTTTACCCAACACAAGATAGCGTGTTTTTGTGTGTGGGAGGTAACTGATTCAGCGGGTGGTGTAATGGATTGTATGTGAGGGCAAAACACTATAGGGAAAGAATTTCAAGAATTCAAGAATCATATAGTATACCAAGCTATTAATCTAGTTAAAAATACACTGCAAAAAGGCTTCGAAAGCTTTCAAAGGTTCAAGTCGCTCGAAGCTTGAACACTCCAAATTGAAGCATATGAAATTACCATGACAGGCGTATGTGCTGATAAATACCAGTACATATCACCATGAGCTGTTGTAGCATTTTTCATAGTTCTTCCTTAATATTAACAGTCGATTCGAACTCCAATAGTGAAGTACACGGTTGAGAGGCATCTTAACGAAGTAATACTTTGGTGCATGGTCCTCCAGTGGAGCCCTCTAATTGTCCAACAAACAGCGGCTTCCTCGTTTGGTGATGACTAAATCCAATTTACAATGTCCACCAAAAGTGTCGTTGGATGACCAGAACCACGTCCACGACTCTTTTTAATGAGTGCTCTATTATTCGTTAGGAGTCTTTTTTAAACGGTCATTCAAAAAAATCCAATATTTTTACAAGAAAATAAAAATCAATAAATTACATGGAGTGCATTGGATCAAACGAAGATATCCACTTACATGCGTCGTTATATTCATTGCCATTTCTCGACTCCAAACAGTTCTTCTTTTCTTTCTATTCTAAATAGAGCATTATATACTTTTTGGGTCATATCGTGGCCTGCTTAATACACTTGGGTCTGGTCGATAGATGTACTATTCACACACTCCGACAAAATCTCGGAAGATCTGGGAATGAATGGAATGTGTGGATTTTTAGCGAACATAGAAATCCCCTTCACCTCGTTTGCCAGTTATCGTTGAAGACTAGACTTTGGTTAGAAGCGTCCTGTTGCCTAAATTAAATTATTTGTAATAGTCATTAGTTAGTTTTCATCCACAAAACCGGTGCATTTCATAGCTTGCAGTTAAAATGCCAATTGCTAGCAGCAACTGATACTCTTGCAAATCATAGATGAACAAAGACACACACAAAAACGAGAAAAGTCATAGAAAATACTGCTACTGTCCCGCTACAGCTGATTACGATGGCAGTGGCAAAGTCGTGACGTCGTTGTAAGCCGCATCCGATCGATGTGGTAAAAGAATTCTTTCCCATCTCTTTTTTTCCTGCAACAAGTGCTGTACACGGACACTTGAGCTGAGACTTGCTCTTTTGCCACCCACTTCCGCCTCTTGTCGATTATGTCACATCATTTCGCGCCCTTGGCCCTTTTGGATCACGGAGGAAACGGTGACGGTGGTGAGTAACGTTGTGCACCAAGTCTCACTGACTCACGTACAGTTCGCGTAACGTCAGCCAGAGTGTGAAGTGCAGGATTGAGGGGCATCACTACCGCACCCGACGGACCCGATGATCTATAAAAATTTACGGCTAGTGAAAAAGGGCTACCAGGGTGATGGTGAGACGTCAGCAGAGATGGGAGTTGGGTGAGGCGTATGATGAAGGATGAAGGCCAAGGCGAAGGAAGCTGCTACTATCGGGTGCTACTCGGTCAACGATCCGGTCTTGAAGGGTGGAGTGAGCGGGAGATGTCTCGTGCTTGAAAGTGGTGAAAGGCAAACGCGCAAAAGAGTGAATGAGTGAGGTGGGGGGTGGGGGGGGTCACTGAGAAGGGTGATGGGTTTGTTGTGCGCTATCCGGGGGTGTACCGCCGGAGCACAGGAAGAAGTGAATCAGGTTCTCTGGTATTTGTGGGCCAAATTGGTGGCTCACTGCAGGCGGTGAAGGTGGATAGGGAGGAAGGGTGGGGTCGTGTGATTGTGGACGAGGGCGGGTGCTAACGGTGAACCCCCAGCACCATCACCATCTCCACTACACCACACCACCGTCAAGGTCGTTCAGCGCTAGGCGGTCGTCATCATCGCGGCGCGCAATGTGGAGCAGCAAACACGCGGCAAACGGGCAAGGAATGGCAGGAGGTGGCGTAGAAGAGGGCGGGTGGGACGCGGCGAAAACCCGAAAGCAATACGCGCGCGGCAGTACCACCCAACCGCATGGCGGGAAGTGAAGGGAATAAGAAAACGAAGCGCAAGGAAAAAAAAGGTGAAAACATCAAACGACCTTTCCCTCCGCGCTACTGCCCTTGCCGTCCTCTCACCGTTGTGTGTGTGTGCGTTTGTTGGGTTTGTGCCGGGGTGCAATGAGCTGGTGGGGGAAGGGGGTGGTAGGGTGCAAGGGTGAAAGAAACAATAAGGGTGTAGGGGTTGGGCGAGGAGAGAAGTTTGTTTTGATTTGGTTTCGAGCAGAGCAGCTTGTGCCTTGCCTGTCTGTGCTTCGGGATTTTTATTCTTTTTTATACACACACACACACACACACACACACACACACTTTAGCTTGGACTTTTCTTATGACGCTGTGCGACGGGGGAAGACACCAGTTGCTTCCACTGTCGCCGTTTCTCATCCCGTCGTCCGCTCTCCTACTTCTTCTTCTCCCTGCCCCTGTCCATCTTCTCCGTTAACCGAATCTCTGTGAACCGTTTATCAGAAGGCATAAACACGCGCAAAAACACACATACCCACACATGGACATCATCATAGCTTAGCATAGCATAGCATAAAGCCGCCACCACTTGGTTTTGGTCGGTGACGAACATGATGAATCATAGCAGCACAACCGTCTGCTAGGGGCTTTATTCAAGGTCTAGGTTAAGTTTCAAAATGAGTCCAGAGCTGTGTTTTGTGGCTTATAGATACTGTTTTGTTCTTATTCCTCACCTCAATCTTGGTGTAGCAGAATATGAAGGTGGGGCGATCCGTGCCTTGTAATAGGTATACGCCATTACCACTCAACCACTGGTCCCGTTCTAATGATCTATGCTTAATCTGAACTAGTATCTGCAAGTTTTTGAGATACTCGAACTTTGTTACATAAATGCTGCTACCTTGTAGTAATGGTTGAATACTATTCTCGAGAATCTTTTTACAATGAAATTGTAAATCCTTCACTGTACTACACCGACTCATGAAACAAAGGCCCCTTATGTTGTCCTTTATGAAACGAACATGCGTGCGATTGTACAAACTATCATGTTCCAGTGGGCTGTATGCAGCTGAAACTCAGAGAAAAAACGGCTCATTTTTTCATTTTAATTTTATTTAAACGCATAAAGCTTTTGAACCACATCACCACCAACACCACCACCACCACCAATTCCCTGCCACTAACAAACGGATAATATTGCTAATGAATGAAAGGGTGGGACATACCCGGCTTGCCCCGGAGCGTTCTGGTGGCGTGTGGTGAGCTTCGTTTTAATTATGAAAAATAATTATATCCTTCCAACGGGGCGCGCGCTAGCTTTATGATGCTGCACTCCGGCCCGGCAAAATGGCTTCCTGATGTGGGAGGGGGAGGGGTGGTTAGGGGAGGTTCAAAATGCACAAATAAGTGCATTTTATTTTATTTTTTGGATGGAACAGTGGAAAAACGAGTCTTTTCATATGAACGAACACTGCAAACGGAAGGGATAGGGGCCTGGATGAACGGTAAAAAGGAATGGGCTTTTCAAACCCACCGGACAACATATTCCGTTGTCCGTTAATTAATTACTTTTATTGAAAATGATGAATTATGCGTGGATGAGGTGTATGTGTGTGTGTGTGTATATAGTAAGCCCATGTCCGTCCACAGGAAAACGATAACTGACTCGTAGTTCTGCTGGAAAGTGGTAAAACATAACCACTACATACATAAATACGCTTAAATTTTACATAAATACGCTTAAATTTTTAATAAAGTTTTAATTTTACAAATTTACAACACCAATCGACGGCCCGTGAATGAACCACACTGCAATCAAGAAGCCGTTTCTCGTTTAATCAGTTTTGTCATTCTCACACTTGTTTGTTTCATGTTTATTCAGCAACAGCCTTTTCCCGCGCACTATCAATTTCGTGCGATCTGGGTGTGTGTGTGTGTGTGTGTGTGTGTATGTGTGTGTGAGTGTGTTTGTGCGCGTATTGGATTATGCTCTGCTAATTATAAATATGAGATGCGGCGTGTGATGCATCAGATAATACTTAAGCGTGCAGGCGACGACGCGCGGCCGCTGTTTTGCGTATTGATGCGTGTGTCAGTCAAAACCTATTCAGCGGGAAGGATATGTGATGGTTTGCAATTTCCAGCTGAATGAGATTTAATTACAAATTCAGTTTATTATGGTGAGATGATGGCGGCCTGCGGCGGGAGCGGGAAATCAACTCGCCCGTACGAGAACCGTACGTATGATTGATTTTTGATTGAAATTAAAAATAGGAGACTTTAGTTAAATCGAGCTTAATGTGGTGAAAGGGGGAGGGGGGGGGTGGTCTGAAGTACATTATGCAGCAGAACCTAATTGGACACATTTTGTATCGAAAAGCATACATTACGTGACGGCACTGTTCAGGCTGTCTAAATAAGCGGCTCAAGAGACAATTGTGAATCGAGTGAATTTAAATAATGATAATATAGTTTGTCAAACATCACCATTTTGCAACTGTTTTTCAACGATTAACAGCCATTGCAATGTTAAAATATTTGTACTATCGACGGTTAGATAATTATGTCTGGAAATTGCGAATTGAAACAGAAATTGCAAAGTGACTTGCTGAACCCTATGTTGTCCCCACTTCTACGAAAACTGTAAAGCCTAATGTATCCATCCATCATCACGGTTCACGGGCGAGAATATGTTAACTAGCCAGGCAAATTTTGGTAATTCCATTAAAATTTCATATCAATTTTCACGTTGCACGTGGCTCGTCGTCGTGTTCCGCTAGGGTTGTGCTGGCTTGAGTGCATCACCTTCCCCATCGGTGCTCACGTGTGCTGGTGGCGCCACACCACGGCTTGCGCGCGGAGGTGTGCGATTCCGTTTTATCAAATGAATTATTTAGTTTTGCAACCGTGTAACGGACAGGGACAGGGAGACACATCAAACTTATTGTGGCAACCATCGTTTCGTCTTTGGTTTCACGGGGCTGTGCATCCGGTGTGCCTTAACTTCGATCGAAGACGTATGTGGGCTTCTTTTGTAGTGTTTAGAGTGCCATTACAGGGTAAACTTTTATGCTGCTCGCAATTTTACTTTGCATAGTGTGCTCGAGTTCAATTAAAATCGTTCCATATTTGGCAGCATTTTTTGTAATAAAAATTTAGTATAGCTTTAGTAGGTTTAGTTTAGGAGTGCATTTCAATTCTACTTCGTTTTACTTGAAATAAAATTTCATATTCTATTGATTATTTAACGCATGACGGTGCAAATTCACAACCTGCTTTCTGCATTACAGAGACAGGACAAAACCATTTCTATCCATTTGTGGATTTTTTTTGCAGTTTGTGGGTGATGTTATAAGAGAAAACCCAAACGCCAAAAACGAACTCACGTAAGCAAGCAAGCACAAAACCGGTGTGTGTACATTAAAAATAAAATGAACCACTTCACCGCCTCGAATTCCCGCTCTTTTTCTCCCTCTTTCAATGTCAATGGTTTTGGGAATGTTTTGTTTTGATAATACTGGCTGTGAAAAGATCGACCACCACGAAGCGGTTTCATTCGAAATTTCCATCACTCGTTGGGAAGTAAAATAGCAAAACAAGCGAAACTGAATATGCAAAGGACTAACGGACAACACCAACAACAACAACAATACCAAAAGCGTAGGAGGGAGATTGTTTTTTTTATATTCATGTTGCGCTATGTTGTGCAACAACTGGATATGCATTGGACAAAACAAAATTCGCGAAACGGGTGCTCGAGCGACTAGCGCATGGAGAAATAAATAAAAGGAAACAGCTTTTAAAATTCAAGTGCAAAATTTTACAATTATTTATATAAATAAATATTTGAAGGCACAACAAAGCTTCGATATCATTGTAACATGCGCATTCAAGGAAACCCCCCAAGAAGTTGTTTGCAGATCGTGCAGTAAACAGCCAGAAATGGAGCTACAAAAGCGGATATCGTATGTTTGCTAAAATCTGCATGCGAAAGAATTTGCAGCTTGCTCGCTCGCATGCTCTGAGCAAAACACACACGCACACACCCACCGAAACAAAAAACAAAACCCGATGCTCTTTTCGTGGGTTGATTGCACCTTTATCTGATCGCTTTGCTTCGCGGGTCCGCCTTATGCCGGTGTAACGAAAACGAAAAGCATGAGGAAATGAATTAAAGAAAACACAAATGGGCAATATAACAAAAAATACTAAAAGGACAGAGATAAAGAGAGAGAGGGAGAGATAGTGATGGGAAGCAGTAAAGTTTATCAGTTTATTGCTGGACGGTGCAAGATTAAAACAGCAACTCCCCCCACCACCTACCCTTCTCCATTTCAGAACGATGCTTTTATTGATATGCTCGTTAAGAACGTTTATCACGACAGTGAAAATATTTTGCACACTCTTGTCGCACGCTTCATCTTCGCAGCAGGTTGTTCTTTTGATGCATTTTGCAGCTTGATTGCTTTATTGGAGAAGTTTACTATTTTATGCTTACAGCAAAACGTACCGCAATTTGCTACCGGTTTTTGGTTGTAGTCTTGATGCATTCTTCTATCTGTCTTGCAGAAACAAGTTTCTTGAAAAAAAAAAAACTGTTTTTTTTCCTTTTTATTTATTTATTTCCCGTTTTTTAAATGCCGCTATTTCAATTATCTTTTTTTTTTGTTTTATTGCTTTACCTTCCTAAAGAGACGCTTTTCGATGAGAGGGAAAAACGGAGGAAACACCTGACAAATATTTTCCATTTTCCGCTTTAATGTGGCGGTGTGTTTTCCGTTTCAATTTTTCTTCCGGCCCTGTTTTCCTAATGCAGTTCTGGGACTCTATTCTATGCTCTCATTTCTCTTTTATTTTCCTCCTTGTTTCCTGATGGTGGCCACTTACCACTTACTCTGGGCAACAGCGCACCGTTCACGGTGTGGTTCTTTGACGCAATTGTGAAGCGCACGAAGCTAATTGGTTCTATTTTCTTCGGTTTAGTTCGGGTTGTCACTTTTAAGTTTTTTTTTTGTCACTAGTAGCAGCAGTTGTTTTTTTTTCATTTTCCCTGTCTCCGGCCAACGTTTGATGTTGTGGAAAATAATTAACAATGTTAAGTGAAGCGTTTGGGAGGGATGGTATGCAAATAGTGTGGTGATGAAAAATCGTTTGGCTAAAATGATGCTGAAGTTGTTCTTTCTTTCTCTTGTGCGCCAGCACTGGTATGGAATCGAGTCTAGCATTCTGTTAAATCCTTCCATTACTAGCGCTGTTACAATAGAATTATAAGTGGAAAAATGTTTATAGGTTTGTAAGTGTGTAGGTAGGATCATAGTTTATTTTTTATATAACTCTATGAAGCCTTAATGTTTAAAAATTAAATTAGAGATAGTGCGAACATTCTGCAAAAAAGACGAAATTAAACGACACGATGTCGTTAGTGCTTGACAACCATGTCGAGAAGTGCCGGGAAACACTGTGGTACAATTTTAGATGTCATCAACGCAACTGCATTATACGCTAGCAATCCACACACAACCCAGCATGAAAGGAGAAGCTCACAAAGGAAAAGCATCTGCCCGAAGCTCTAATTGCCTCTGGTGGCGAGATCGGCTTGGTTTATTGTTTTTTTTTTTTTATCATACATTCCCTTCGTTGTTTTTCCTTTCCATTTTTCTGCTGCTACAGCTTCCACTTACGAAGAACGTTTTTCATGTGTTTCGATTAATTTTTTTTTCGCTCATTGCACCGGGGATCGCGCACGTGGTGGGTTGCACTATCACTCAATTTGTTCTTGCCACGTCCGGTACTTTCACTTTGTGCAACTCGCGCACGAGGAACTCGTGGAACGGTTGGACAAATTTATAGTCAGATCCTACGGACACGAATTTTACGGGTCGATGCATTTCCCAGTGCTCTTGAAGGAAACGGGGCACAGTAATTGGAAGCGCGTTTGTGCTGTGGAAAGAGAGGGAACGTTGTTATTGTGGGCGCCGGATTTCATTCTGGGATTGTTTTTGGGTTACCGCTGCGTTCTGCACGAACTGTGTAGACGATCTTTTCTATTTTCGTATTCATCCGTTACAAACACACCACCTTCCGGTTGATGTTTACCGTCGGCAGTTGAGCCTCCAAGCGGAAATCGATGATGCAACGGGCACGATATAGTATGGGGCCGGTGCATTTTTCACGATGGACAAATTTTTCTTCCTTTTATGGTGTTGTAACTGATTCTTCAATTTTATGAATAGTTTTGTTTTTCTAATTAAAAAAAATAAATATAAATAAAATTCTACATAAATTTTACTTATTCTCCTACCCCTATGACATTCGTCTGTCCGATTGTTCATGAACCGGAACTGCTTTTCAAATTTCAAAAACGGGAACACAACTGCCTTTTTCCGCTGGTTTTTGCTCCTCGGGAAAGAATAGCGAGAGGAAACATTTTGAAAACATTGTTGTGCAGCTAGAAAGGCAAACAACACTACGCTACCCGGTCGTCCGGAGGTTGAAGGTGGGTGATTCTAATTCTGCAGCGGCTGTGTGTTTGTAGCGGCAAAAACACGTTCAAGTGAGGAAGGATTTCATTCCATCCCTTGTCCCGTGGCACATTTTGTGTCTTGTTGTGCACCGGAGTCTCGAGATATCCTACAAATGGTAAAAAACCGGGGATTAGTGTCGGGTTTTTTGTTTTCTTCATCGGAGAGGGTGAGTGGTGCACGACCGCGACCCTCGTGGCAGCAAATATAACACGGGGGGGGGCTTCTTGGGGTGTCGTTTTTTTTCTTTTCTGTTGTGCAAAACGCCACCCCTCCTCTGGTTCACCCTTTTTTTGGCGAGGGTTAGGACACACGGGGTGAAATATGCAAGTTCGTTGGCAAAGGGAAATTTCAAGGGAGGGAGAGAGAGAGAGATAATAATAAAAAATGCGAACGCAGTCAGCACATTCCACACGCCACTTGCGTGTGTATCTCTCCCTTTCTTTCTCTTTCATTCCAACGCCTTTAGTTTATACTCACCCAAACCATTTGCGAGCTTTGGAACAAAGGCCGCCACGGCAAAGACGCGGATACCGGCGGCACTAGTGTGAGACAGCGGTCTCATGGTGATGGAAGAGTAAAAAGTGGTGAAGCAGCGTAGAAAGAGAGAGGGTGCTGCTGATGTAGTATAGTCCAAGCAGCAAAAACGCGCTTGGAAATGAACGAGCCAGCGCTTCAAAACACGAACGGATGGTCGAAACACCTCTAAAAACCGCTCCGCTTGCTGTTGATGAGATGATATGAGATGGTCACGGACCCTGCGAGACCCGATCCACTCGGCTTCTTTCTCTCTCTCGCTCTCTCTTTCTCGCTCTGCCTTCGTAGTGTACGGTGTGTGGAAGAAGCGAAGCAAAGCGAGATGCGAAAGCCACAACCATCCAAGCAGCAGCGCAGGCCATACACTCTCGGAATCAACAACAAAAAGGGGCACCACACAGAGCAGCAGCGCACCAAACAAAACCCGGCACACGGGTACACACAGAGCACCGGCGTGCCACACGGACAGTGGGCAACGGCACACTGGGCTGCGAATGGTGTCGGTCGGGTGGACAAAAAAGATAGAAACTACAGGGATTCTGTTTTTTCGTGGATGTGTCATGAAATGCTTATATGAAATAAGCTAAGCTTCTAAATACTGTGATCGGTTATAAATATCAACTAGTATGACAATTACCCAAAAACAAATTCTGAAATATTTTTTACTGAAGCATAAAATTTGATAAAATAAGATTCCAGTATAGCAAATTACATCCTTTGTTAACAAGGATAAATGGTATATTTTAGCGTTTATAACTACTCCGTTTTTCTACAAAAAAGTAGAAAAACAAATTAAGGCGGTTGTTTTAAATGGGAAGTAGCTTTCTTATTACATTTCAATGAAATATTGATCGATATTAAAGGTAGTGGATAACGAGAATAACAAAATCAACGTTTAAATGATGGCACCGAGGACGAGATGGAACAATTTTAAGAATGATAATATCAGTTATTTAATTTAAGACATGATTTCCTGTAATACGGATGAACATTGAAAATAATTGCTTTTTGCAAAAAGTTGGAAAAATTAATCTGACGGGTCGTTATGCACGCCAAAATGTGGTTCATTTTCTAAAGCTTAGTACATTGTGATCATTTCTAACGGAACCTAACTTAAGTTTTTAAGCTTCATAGGAATGGGATGTTAGGGTAGTCATGTTATAGGGGTTTCAGTTGTTATCGTGACGGTAGCATCGTTTATTGAGACTGTAGCACAAGAAATTGTACCAGTCGCAGTTGTTTCATTATGCTGCCACGCTTATTGTACATTTTTCCATGAAGCTAGCTCTTGAAACTTTCAGTAATCCGAGAAAGCGCTGATTCGCTCGCTGCCAAACATTTTTTGACCAGTGCGTTGCTCGTCCATTGCCCACTGTCTCTTGCCGTCGGTGTGCGGCCCTGGCCTGATCCGGTGTGCTCTCTCGGTGCGCTCGGTGTGCTCGGTGTGCTCGGTGTGCTGTTGTGCACAGCGCGTATACACGATGGTCGATTTAGCCATGCCTGCCTGCCATGACGTGAGCTCTTCTGCGGTGTTGTGTGCTCTCATCATCATCATCATCGGGGCGCGCACAACAGCAGCAGCAGCAGTGCAGAGAACCAAAAACCCAAGGTATATATATCGTTCTTCCCCTTGCTCTGTTGCTGCCCCATTGCGCCCGACAATGATGCCGCACATCCGTACGCAGCGAGAGGGTGCTGGTCCTCGATTCTTCAGCTCGAAGCGAAACGAGCGAAGCACAAACATACTTTCAACCCAGCATGCCATGGTGTTTCCTTCCCTCGACTTTTTTCCGCCCTTCCATGCGCATGCTATTACCACCGGCCCGATCTCGCTCTTCTCGCCACGCACCGCGCCGGCACATTTGGTATTTGGTTGCAAGAAAAAAAGGATCACGTTAATATTTCGTCGAGCAGCAAACTGCCGCAGCGAAGGCGAGACGAGCGTGTGCGAGGGAGCAAACAATAAAACCCGTCAGTTCTGTGCATGGGCGAGATGAAATCATCGAGCGAAAGAGAAGCACTGATGGGCAGGGTTGGCGAAGCGTTCGTACGAGCGAGAAAGGTGCCCACCGGTGGCCGTCTTTTCGAAACATTCTTTGCTCTTTCTCGCTCATGCCTTCTCTCTCGCTCGCCCCTATTCTGTGTGTGTTATTTTTCGATCGAGCTAAAAGCCAAAGTCCCACCGTCGTTCCCTTCGTTCGTCCGGGAGCGTCGTTTTTGCCCATCGGGGGGGTGCATGCTGGCCCTGCCTGTGCGCCTTAATTTTATAGCGCGCCGCGGCTGCTGCTGTCGGGGTGCTGTTTTCGCATGGGATGACTCTCAAATTGAACGAATACGAGCGAACGAAAACACGGGACGGGATGGTGTGGGAGACGCGCGCGCACGTCAAACTTGCCCGTTTTTCATTATCTCACCGTGTGCCGGCCCGCTTAGAGCGGTCTCTCACACTCCTCTACGTCTGCTACACGCGTGTGTGTGTGTGGAGGGTGTGTTGCGGAATGGTTTGGGGTGGGGAAAGGGGAGGATGATTTGTGCTACGGCGCTGGTCGTTCTTTTTTATTATTATTTTCGCTTCGTTTCGTTCGTCGTCATTCGCACTAACGAACTTTCCCCACACCCCTTTCTTGCACACACATACACGTGGTTGATCTGTCTTTAATTTTTCAATCCCCAAACCCTGCCGCACTCCGTCTCACTCTGACACTTTTCCACTCCTTTTCTCGATGCAAGGGGCCGAGTGAATTTTGCGCGCCGGCAATCGGTTGGATTTTATATTTGACTCATCCAATCATCATCGTCATCGGGCCCCCCCCTCACCGGGCCTCCGGCGGCGGCGGTGGTGGCGCGGCCCTCATCAGTCATCGTTTCGCTACGGTTCTGTACCAACGTGGTTGTGGGAGAAGGGTGGTTCCTTTTTTATCATATCTACAAAAATCGCCCCCTCCGGCGCTCCCAGACCCTCTTCTCGGCGGCTGCCACTGCGCTGTGCGGCGCAACAAAAGAGTGTTTGCAATTTTATGTGTGTTCCTCGCGCGCGCACTCGTGATCCCCCCTTCCCTTGCCAAAGAGCTGTCACTTTGTTGCCATTTCATTTTCAACTGCGCGCAAAAAGGCCGGCGACGGTGGTGTGGTGGTGGAAAGCGCAAAGAAGGCTTGTTTTTAATCGAATGTCTGCGTTTTAGGGGTCGATTAAACAAATATCGCGGTGGGAGAGGGGAGGGGTCCGCTGCTGCATGTGAGATAATGCGCTTTGGTGGGGCTTTAGGCCGCGAGACGCAATCGAACCGGGAACAAGGGCGGAAAGCAGTTCTCATTAATCTTGCTCCGTTTTATGTATTCGCGGTTCTTGCATTTCACTTTTTACTTGCACCACCCACCCTCCTCCCCCCTTTCTTGGTCCATGCACACCATGCTAATGACACAAAACGGAAGCCACATGAACATGTTTGAAGTCACACAGCTTTTCAAAGGTTGACTTTTTTTTACGGTGCTTTTATGTGGAATAATTGTATGTAACAAAAAACTTAAAAGCAAATATTCTTGTAAAAAGAACATCACCCTCTCGGTAGCAGGTAAGTATTCTTTAACAATATACATTTTAAACACTGAACTCGAGACGTTGCAAAAGAATACTTAATTTAACTCATTACAGTCCGGTTAATGCAAAAACATGAACATGATTACACCTAGGATTGCGACAAAAATGAAGAGGAAACACATTTTTTCGGTTAGAAATTCGTTTGAAAAGAAGAGAGACAGTTTAAATTTCACATTTGGAAAAGTAAATCCCCGTTTTTTAATTGGTTTTTACTTATTTTCTTCGATTTTTGTGATTTTTCTCTCTTTTTACATTTGCCAAATAATGTTTTTTTTCTCTAATTTGGGGAAAATTAATCCTTTAGGAAAGCAAAAAACAAATGATAACATTGATACCACGAGCTTCAAACAGCTGAAAGGGCACATCAAACACAGTTTAATTGCGTGTTTGAATTAAAACAATAACAGATCAAGTGACATCTACAATACGCCAAACAGTTTAGTTTGATAGTAAATGAATTTGCAAAAGCAGAATAGTTTAGTAGTATGGGTCCGTTGCAAAAAAACCACTTACAACTGACACGGAGCGTCGTTTCGCTGTGTGTTTTGCGCGGGAAAAGTTATTGCCCCGGATCCGGCAAAAGCAATCGCAAAACAACCGCGCCAATATCATCACACCACCTTCCTTTCCGCACGGGGTACGCCCCCTGCCCTTAGAGTCGAATGTTTTTGTTTTGCCTTTTGCTTTTCGAAGGTTTTGTAGAACCCGAACCACCGCTACTGCCATGCATGCCACGACCACCAGGCACACTGACGCATACCAACCTGCCAGGCAAGCATCGGAATGGAAAGAAGATGGTACTTATTTTGAGCCCTTTTTTGTTGTTGCTCTTAACTATAGCGAGAGAGAGAGAGAGAGAGAGAAGGAGTAAAGGACCCTTTTTATATTGCTGGTGGTAAACAGCACTTTTACCGGCTCTCGGGTGCGGGCAAAGAATGCCGGTCAACATGTGGTTCTGCTTTTCCGCCGGGGCAGGTTGCAAGCGCGCGCGTATTTAAATATGCAAGAAAACCCAGGTGACGGATGGGGTGTGCCGTGTGTTGCGTACGAGTGTTGAACGCAGCCGAGGAAATGTAAATATAAAATGCGCTCATCGAAATGCGTAAACAGTGTACGGGATGGGGGAAGGGAAGGTGGATGTGAGGAACTCGAAGGTGTGACAGGTGATCAGATTAAGGTTGTTGCACTGGAGCTGTTTCGTAAAAGAGTACAACCTTATTGACTATACAACGATTACGCTTCGGTTCACAATTTTGCACAACTAGTTTTTAGAGAACTACAAAGTTATTTTTTTCTTATGATTGATTAAAGTTTCATGTTAAAAATGATACAATCTCACACGTCGTTGATTCAAATTTCAGCTGTCCGTAATTTCATTGCAAACACACTTGGGCTTGGGCTATAGATTGTCTCCATCACATTTTTAGAAACAAAATCAAAAATTAATATTAATAAAAAAGCAACGCAAGACACGCGGAGATATCACTATGGAGCTTGCATGGAGAGCACGCCAATTGTTGTTTTCATACGTTCTGTGCTCTGTGGATCAAACAGTTCGGAGCCATCAATTCGGCAGCGGACGCAAAACAATTTAAAGCAGGCCATAGTACGTTTTTTCAACGACAGTTTATTACTTTAAATGGCTCGATTGGTAATGGCAATGCCCAACTGAAGGTAAATGTGAACATTATCGTAGTGTTCATAGAGAAACAGTGCAGAAAACAAGCGTTAATTTCATGAACATCGCCCAGATGATGGAAGTGCATAACATTTGAAGTTCTACAAGACAACTACTGTGGTCGAGTTTGCAACAAAGTGTTGGGACTTTACGATACTATTTGGGATCTCAAAACTCCTGCATGCAATGTCCCGTTAAACGTGTGCTAGTGCCAACAGGTGTTGAAGATGTTCTGTTTAGCCATAAAATTCTTTCATTTTATCTGGGTAGGGCTGTCTTGCTGTGCTCTCTTGCTCCACACATATGACAGTTTTATCAAAAAGCCTGTTACTTCTAGCTATTTGTGGAGTGGTAGTAAAAAAATAGACGTAAAATGTCTGCAACAGTGCATCCAATCTTTTGACCAACGGGCGTTAGTTAATTATGCAACGAGTTGTTTGAAGAGGCGGACGATAGAGGATTCCTAAAATCCTCTAAAGATTAAACTTGCGCTTGTATCCAATGTAGCATGGCAGATAATGAAATGTCTTCATGTCCATCGTGATTGTATTAGCACGCGGACCAGGGAAGGCCTTTATCGAATCCAAACTGACAACGCGCACAAAACCTTATTGGGAGCTTTCGCCTGCCCAAAGCCTGAAGTTGACGTTTGAAAACGAAAGTTGTGTGTTGATATACTCTACAGTAATTCTAGCATTGCACGGTTGGAACAGATCACCATGCTCCAATAGTCCGCCAGTAGTCGTCAGCTGATAAGGCAACCACACAAAACAATAGTGCCACATCCCAAGTTCTAACCGGTGGAACCGGCAAACCCGGTACGTCGTTGCTAGTAGAAAGTGAATTTTCGATCCTCTTCTCACAACCCTTTCATTGGGGGGTGGTGGGTGAGTTTGCTACCGATCGAATCGGCGCGTGTCTCTCGCAGGTTTGCATGTTTGTACAATTCCTGGAATTTGTCCGGCCGGTCACGACGCTTTGGCTGCCGGAACCGAAAGGCGCCCTAGAAGTGCAGAGAGTCCTATTAATGGGCGCACAGGCACCAAGCGAAATAACCGGAATGTTTGTGTGTGTCTACTGATGTATTTCTACTGGCTGGCGGCGCGCACTGCCTTCATCCCAAAAGGTGCTGTCGGCTTTGGTCGAAGCGGAACGGCATGTGTGATGAAGTTCGAAAGGAAGAGGGCAAGGGCACGGCATGTGTGTGCGATCATAAACGGGAATGCGCTCTATCGTGCGTTGGGTAGTACAGTACTCTTGTGCCGTACACACGCGGTATTAGATTGCACCACATTTGGACGTGTTAGACACCGACATTGAACCAGACATTGGGGGAGGAGACGAGAAGGCGGGTACTCTGTAGCAGCCAAGCAGCCTTTGAACGGACGGTGTGATGACGATACGGCTACGCGAACTGCCGGTCCACACATGTACAACCTGTATTCTTCGCCCTTGCCCCGTCGATACAAAACAAACCGCCGCCCTTCGCCCTCCAGGATTTGGACTCTGCTATCTGGGTGGCTTCCTGGGGATGCATTTTCATTCATTCATTCATTCATGCGCACCGTCGCGCCACCGTTTTCCTGGCGGCAGGTTTCCATTCATGCTGCCGCGTGCTCT
Source organism: Anopheles epiroticus (assembly GCA_000349105.1). NCBI lineage: Eukaryota > Metazoa > Arthropoda > Insecta > Diptera > Culicidae > Anopheles > Anopheles epiroticus. The sequence goes on from KB669648.1 coordinate 51,539, forward strand.
TGGGTTTTAATGTGCGAGAGTGTAGAGATTTCTGCTTTGTGTGTGTCCTAAATGACGATCCTGGCGTGTGTTCACGTGGGGAGTCACATCTTGACATTTTGGAGGATGGGGCTCTTGTATCTGATATTACAAGAATTTTAGATCTCAATCAATATAACATCTCGCTGTAACATAAAATAATTCTAACATGGTTTCTTTTCCTCCATTCTTTTTCTCTCCTTAGGTAAGCGTTTTCGGATGCAAACAGTTTCAGAGGACAGAGGAAGATACGATTTCGGGACGTGAGTACGAAAAACACATGAAATTGTGTAGACGCACACACACTTAACTCCCGTAGCTAAAGGATCTCGTCAAAAAGTTTTTCAACCACGCCAGGGGAACGACGCGTATGAACTTTTTCCGTAAAATGTCTCTTCTTGCCTCAAGTAGACATTACCCCCAGCAGTCAACCGAAGCTTTTCAATATCATTTAAAGTGTGTAAAAAGTGACATAGAGAATAGTGCTCAGTAGAAAAAGACTCCCGAACGACGTCCAGCGACTGTGGACCCTTTTTTTTTTGGTTGAAAGCACAGAAGAAGGATAGGTTGATTCTCCCGTCGGCCATTGCACAAATGGTCTTGGTACGCAATTGTAGATCCATGCAACCGACATCATCGCCCGTCTCCCACCGCAGAGGCGCGCCTATCATCACCCCACATGGAGCTGCTGAGGGGCAATGAAAAAGGCGCATCGAGAGCCACTGTCGCCCTTATCGTTGCAGGGGGAAGAGTGCTGGCAGGCGACGGTAGTTGCGGGATAGACTGTTTTGTTTAGCCATCGACGAAATAGAATCGTTTGGATGGGAAAAGGGGAAAGGGACAAGCAACAGGAGGGCCCTGTTTGTGGGTCGTCGTCGGCGTCGTCGCGTTGGATTAGGGAAGAAGCAATGGAGGAGGATATGCCCGTAGACAGTGAGGCCGTCGGGGGAGGGAGGCAGAGGGCCTTTATCTCCTACCATCGCTCCAACATCCTCCTCTCAACGGTGTGCTGCCCGTGCCCTTGGTTATCTCGTCTGCGGGTTGTCTGCTCGACCGGCCCCCGTTGTCCCAATCATTCCTCCCACTCCCTTTCCTCCCGCTCTCCAGGGTTTTGTGGGGGAGAAAGAGGAAGACCTACATTTTTCATTGGCGGGAATTCATGACGACCGGCAACGACGACGATGACGACGACGGACGCGCAACCGTTCAACAGCTGTGTTTTGGTGTTCGGGCTGGGCGGTGTGCAATGTGTATGTGTGTTTTCTACCCTTAAACACCATCCCCTCTCTTCTACGCTCGTCTCGCTGTCTACTTTCGGCCTTTGGTAGAGGCGCGTCGTACGCACTTTCGGTTTTAGAATAATGCATTATGGGCTACCTCAAGGTCGTCGTACGTTCGGTCAGACCGGGTCGCACTACGGGAATGGATTGTTTTTCATACAAGGGTATGTGGTGTGTTATGAGACACTTGCTCCGTCATCACTGGCACGGGAATTCCTTTATTTTCTGCTTCTGCCAACTCCACTGTTCAATGTGAGCGGTATATTTTCATACTCACGAGTTGGTTCTCAACATCTTTTGGCCATTTCATGTTCATCATAAACATGTGTGAAATCTGTTCAATAACAACTTGCCTATGTAAATCACTGTAACATGTAAACGAATTGTTGTTAGTTCTATAAGGATGATCTTGTGTTGTCACTTTTTGGTTATATCTATTTTTCATCTGTTTCGTCTCGCATGCTAGAATTCATACGCAATTTGCAAATTCCGAGACAAACCAAACCGGTTTTGGCGATCAATAAAATTTAAGAGTGACTGTAGGTCGTCCCTTTTTTGATGTTACCTAGAGCAGGAAGCTCCAAATTTTAAAAGATTTTTTGTTACACTTTCTTTTTTCTTGCATTAGGTTATTTTGGGTTGTTCAATTGGGCTGTTCAATTGTTGGGAGAATATCTATAATATTATTTTTACATCTGAATCGAAGGTTGGTACGTGCAATTCTTTTTTTTTTCTTTTTATCGATATTATCTTTTCAATCACTTGTATCATTCTCATACCAGGAGCCTTAATTTGCCTCCGTACTATGATATAAAACCGAAAGCTTAATTTCTCACTATTAATATTGTTTCTCTTAATCTTAACGTTGTCGTGATTTTAAACATAAACAAGTCTGGATCTTTAATTCTTCGTGATCTACGATAAATCTACCCCTTTCAACCGCACCGCCGGCGCTCATCTGGAATTGGAATTTCTCTTCGTTTCTCTCCATGCGTAGAAGGGCCCGGGGGGAACAATTCTTTTCACTTATCGACCGGTGCGTATCAGAGAATGCGAAAAGACAATTTCAAAAAATTTGTCAGCTTTCCGATTCCAATAACTCCTACGCATCTTTCCGTTCGATCTCGATCCTGACACTAAAGGTGTGCATATTTATTTTGCCGGCATTTGTATGCTCTGCCTTGCTCTCCCTTATGTCGTTTACAAGTCGTTTGATGGTGCAAACTAATTTCATTTCCTCACCATTTGACGTCCGAAACAAAGCTTATTCTTTCTGCACAATTGAACCGGTGGAATGGATGCGAAAATATATAAATTGTTATAGCGTCGGAGTAACCCGTTGGTTTAGGAACAGTAATATTCCACGGTGTGTCGTACCGAAAAGAGGGCTAAAATGGGCGCCGCGTATGACCGACTTTTGTTCGTCCTTCTAAAACACCTTTATGTGTATAACAGTACACACAGTACCAAAGCGATTTAGACAGCAGTTTGCATCGATTTCAATCTTGCTAGATCGCAATCCCTCTCTGTTTCGCAGAATTTTAGAAGAATGTATTTTTGCCAGTTGGGCATCCGCGTGTGTTTCGTGTGGGTAGGCTTGATGGAAACGAAAATTATCGAAATGGATTTTCTTTTGCTGTCTGCCCGCCACATTCCATTTTCGAGCACACTCCCTCGTTAGATGGGTATCGCGTTTTAATTCCCTGACGAGCAAGCAAACCTTCTCGCTCTAGCGCGCAATGTTCTGTCTCTCTTCGGCACCATCAACTGCTGCTGCTGTGCGGTGAGTCTCGACAGTTCATGGTTTGCCCTGTGCGGCGGCTGGTGGGTATAATTTTAACATCAACTCGCGCCATATTCACGACACAGCTCACAACACAAACCCTCCTGTCGGTGTGGTGCTGTGGTGAGAATGAAAAAAGGCCACAGGAATTGATCTCGCACACTGCTCTGCTGCCTATGTATACACACTGCGTTGTGTACTCCCTTCGAACACGATTTTTCTCTCGCTTTCTCTCCCTCGCTAGCATCCATTTCATGTTGCTTGCATCTTTTTCCTGCAAACACACATAAAAATAAACAAGTGGCATCCAATTTCCTTTACATAGGACACGCTCTCTCGCTCACCGCGAGCTGCTCGAATACGGTCGCTCTCTTTCACTGCTCGAATAAATGTGTCTCGCTCTCACGAACCCTCTCGAGGTGTGTTGAGTTTCGTGGTGAGACCGCGGATTATTCGTTTCCCTGCAGAAGAACCTTGGAAGCAAATGGCCGTAGTCGAGGGTACTATTTCACTCGCTCGCTCTCTCCCTCTCTTGTTCTTTGTTGGCCCTTTACACAATTTCCAACACATTTCCAGAAGGGTGGTGAACACGCACACATATTATACTCACGGTTTTGCTGATTCAGTTGTATTGGACGGCTGATGGGGTACGGTGAAAGATAAATAAAACCTCACCGATCGATGGATGCTCTTCTTCGACTGGGTCGTCTGTCGAGGGAACATTACACAAACGCCAGGGGAGCGCATCTCGCCCTCATCCTCTTTCGCTCTCGCTCACTCGCACTCGGTTTAGGCGTGTAACAGCCGTGGAAAGGATGTAATCTTCTTCCCTCTGCCATTCCGCCTTCTGGTCGTCGTTTCGGTTTCCTGCTTTTTTGAGTATGTGTGTGCGTTGTTTTATCCTTCTTCCCATACCACCAAGGGCCCTTTTTTACAATCAATCTCCCTTTGAGGCGCATTTCGATTCGTTTGTGTGTCCCTCCGTTGCCCTGCTGTTCGTGCCCCTTTCTCTAGTTCCTAGTTACCGGCTCGACTCAGGAAATGAAGTTTCGATTGGCAGGCATTGCATTCTCCGTCTCGCTTCACCACACCTAGCCCTATAGTTGTAAAAAAGGGTCTACTTCCCTGTGCAAAGGTAGAGCAGCAATACACCGGCACCGGATTGATTAAGGGTTTGGTGTAAAAACTCCCTTTTACTCATCGGGGGCTCTGTGATGCGGCGCGGGAGGTACATACAAGCGAAAGGATAAGGGCCTGATTGTGCAACGCATGGCCGGTATGTGTGTGTGTATCTTCAAGTTTTGTACAAAATTACCTTTCCTTTACACACTGCAGCGCACAGCAGCAAAGGGTTGATGGTACGCTCCGGCTGAATATTGTAATAAAATTACGAGAAAAAGTAGCAATAAAACGTTGCATCAGTAGAACGAAGCAAAAGAAGGGTATCAGGGGGACAGAATGCATAAGAAGTAGATTAGAAAAAAGGGGAACACAATTGCCTCTGGCATTCGGCGAGAAGATAGCACACACTGCCGTTTCGTCAGTCCATCAGCTGATTTTCGCGAATTGCCCTGTCGGTTGGTGCAACCGTATCACAGCATTTAATCGGCTCGATTGAAAGAAGAAGGATTCCCTGGTTCGCTTCCAGCGGTGGCTTTTCCACTTAATTTGATGGAACGGTGCTTTGAGTGAGCGACGGCCGAAAGAGAACACGAGGGCCGAAAGAGGACTACTTTGCAGGGAAGCATTACGTAATTAATTGACCCCATGCCTGATGGTGGCGGGAACTGGTCGAATTGCATGCTAAATTAAGAGTGGATGGGAGCAGCGTTATTGTGTTCTTGTTTCTTTTTTCCTCCTTTATCTTTTTAGATTTTTTGAAACCTTCAATTTTGTTGACTGGAGGTGATACTTAATTTTATAAATTCTTTTATAATGTTGAGAAAGGCAAGGAAAACGTTACTCTGAACCGGTTTTCGCTGTCAAACGTGATAAAGAATCTTTATCTTTATCGTAATACGAGACAGAAGTGTTGTAACTCACGTAGCCCTTGGGCAGGCTTTTGACTCAAAAACATTGTGGAAGTCCACGGTGATCGGTTGACAAATTGCAGGCAGGCCTCCTACCAATGTACGGCACTTTAAAAAAACCGCCTGAAAATATGCAATCTGCGCATCAAAACGTAATGTGGAGGTTGGAAGTTTGAGTTTTTAATTTAAAGGTTTGTTTAGTAGATTCGATTAGAGCACAGAAGAAGAGGGAAGCAAAGTAAATCCAGCAATCAGCACGAAACTGCTCTCCAATCAGGGCAGTGGGAAAGTTCGCGTGAGTCGTGCGCTTTTTTTCAGCTTCACTTATTTTTCAAAACCTCATGTGGTGCTCTGTTGCATCATCACCTTGCGCCTCACATTGATTACCAACACCCCCCCCCCCACGTTTGTTGTTATTCGAGCCGGTCCGCTGCCCAAAATGAAAGTGAATTTCGGAAAGTGTTTCATAGGTGCACACAATCGTGGTGGAGGAGCAGACCACTGTGCGGTGATTCACGGTATTTTCCGTACGGCTTGAAAGTGATGAGAAGGATGGTATAAAAAAACGGCCACAAAAAGGAGTAAGGAACAACACACGGAGAGTGTACAAGTACAGTGATGCTGTGTGTTGGGGTGTTTTTGTACAAAACCAGGAAGCTTCTTGCTGCCCTGCCGCACCCGGCTTGTTCCTTTTTGGAGGTTGGCTGCGTGTGTTGTTGCGGATGGTCCGCACACAGTGCCACGTGGGGTATGGCGGTTTTTTGTGTGTGTTTCTTTCCGCTTTTCCACTCAGCTCAGCTGTGTTTTCTTTTTGTGTTGCTTTTGCTGTTACCGGTCTTGTGTGCGTATGTGTGTTATTGGTGATTCAGAAACTCGTACCGATTCGGACTGCAACACAGCACAGCTACCTGCCCTTCTTATCTCTTCCGCTTGGATGCGGTTTCATCTTCCCTTTTGAGCATTGCGCGATTTAACGCCAGGAAGCGAGCTGTGCGAAGTGTTATGTATCGATCTTGGTGTTGCCCCAGTAGCTCAGCTGTTTGTATGACACAGTGGCGTTTATTTCTAGGATGAGCAATGATTTAACCGAGCCCAACAACCGGGAAGTAGTTTATGGCTGCATTAAAGTGATAGTAAAAAGGCACAACTTCACGTCTTTTAGGTCTTTAGGTATCATATCGAAGTATAAATTCTTCTCTATTTTAAGGCGAATGGTTTGCACTTGTCTCATCAATGACATATATCTTCATCCTGATTAAAAACTGTCCAAACCCACGGAATGTTTTCTAATTAAGTCAGTTCAGAATTCGTGACACATACACACGCGCACCCAAGCAGGGGTAAAGCACTGGTCCTTTAAATTCCAGCATTTGACAGCTTTAATTTATGTGTTGTCTCTCCTCTGCGCCTTGCTGCCATCAGGTTGAGGATCCCAAATTTGCCCTTTAAAAACAACCGCCGTACCACTTTCCTTTTCGATGCAACCGTTCTGCCGAAAACTGTTCTCACTTCTCAGAAATCGATGATTCGACACCCCGCCCTCCAGTTGGCCCAGACAGCGAACACACTGGAAGGGAAGAAGTGAACCGAGAGGAGGAAGGAAGAGATGTTAAAAGGGCTTTTTCCGCATTTTCAAGCACCGTGTTGCGTAAGGACAATCGCAACAGCAGCACCGGCGGGGCAAGTGAAAACCGGCAGCAACTATGTGACCGCAAAACAAAGGAAAAGAAAACAAGTGCGTTATTCTGTGTCCTACAAAGCAGCGCAAGCCCTTGAAGCGAGCAGTCTGTCGGTTGGTGGGTCGGTTGGTCACTTGCATATAGAAGGCATTCGCCTTTTTCCACATTGCGCTGAGCTTTTGGTCGCCACACGACGGTGCCTTGCTTGCTGTGCCTGGCTCTACGCGCGCGTGTGTGTGTGTGGGGATAGGGAAGACACCAAAAACATAAAATAAAGCCCATCATCATGATCGACCTACTCCTGCTCCTCCTCCTAGGTGGCGGCAGCAGCATACGCCTGTTCCGATGTGCTGGAATTGTCCTCTCTTTCTCGATGCCACACACAATCGTTAACCGTCGAAGCGGTGGCCGTGTTGTTGCTCCGTAACTGTGTGATTATGTGTGTCTGTGTGTTTTGTGGGTGGGTGGCAGTGGGTGGATAGGGTATGTTTATGAGGGAAAAACGTGTCGTCCTCATCGTCGTTGTCGGTTTGTTCTCTCTGTGGGAGGGTTGAACGGGTAGAAGTTGAAGAAATCCACTTGTTGGAAACTCAACTCTCAACTTGCCAATTTTATTACGCTCAAAGCACCCCCCTATAACCACCCGATGATGCCAGAAAGGACACAGCGGGGGTGAAGGTCCCGGTTTGTTTGGCATTTTTGGTTCCTGTTGCGTTCCTGTTTCGCTTATTTTTTTCACACGTAAAACATCGTCCACCTTGTGTTGTAAACAGGGGTGGTTAGGAGAGATTCTTCTTCCTCGCTTTGGCCTTTGCTTGTACCTCCCTTCTTTGTTCTGCAACAAAATAACCGTTCCATTACCATTCTCATCGGACCGGCGACGACCGGTTGTGATGGGAAAAGATGCGAAAATGAACTGTGGACTGAATCAGTTCAAATCGTTTCGAAAAGATCGGAACCGTTCCAACAGGCCTTTTAAAGCCGCGTGGAAAGGTTGAAACAAGACGAAAATTGTTCCTCGTATCTGGAAGCCCAGAACGCGAGCATCCTTCATCGACCAGTACATTAAAAATTGAATGAAAAGGCTGAGAATTCCTCGAAACTCGATGCAAATTTCGTTCATGACTCTGGATCTATAGTTAACATAGTTAACATTTAATTCAGTGCCTAGCTCAGTTAGTTATTGGTGGCATTTAAATCTAAAATACAGGACTTCTTAAATCATTGTGTCGTCTTGTTGAAATCAAAGAAATCGAAGTGATCATTGAATATGCCTACGCATAGCCCATAAACAAATCGTTGTAAGAGGCCACGGTTCGTCTACATCATGATGTAGTAATGTGCGTTGTCTAACTGGCAACTCAGGCACATCAATCTCATTTTCTAAGCAGCTTAACGACAAATGTCCTTTGGGTGACGGTAGTCTGGCAAATCGCAATCATCTCTCCAAGGTAGGCATCGTACCGCGACTCTGGTGAATCTTCGTTGGATGCAAGAAGCTTTCAATATCGTTTTATCGCTTCCACCAGACGACATCTTTGTTGTCCATACCCTCGATAAATTCTGTACCAGAAGCGTCTAGAAGTGTTGTGTGCAAATCGTGAAATGTCAATTGGTCAATAAGAATGATTTTCGAAACGGCGTCAAAATGGAACTGAAGAGCGACATTTGTTGGACCTGGTGTCGTTCACTCCGGCAATGGAATGGAATCGTTTCACCAGGTTCGTTCATTATTTCCCTTCACCAGTATGATGATGGTGATTCATAAATTGCCATGAGATTTTTACTATTTTATGCTTTTTTTGGTCAACATTGTCGCATTCCACTTTTTTCTTTTTTGTTGTTCTTGTTGATGGCAGGCATGTGGCTGTGCTACCACCTTCCCATTACTCTTTGATTCTTCTCCCCGCACTGCTCACTACACTGTGTCTCGTGATGATTCTTTATTCGTCTTGTTTTGTTATCGCATGGCGCCCTGTCGTTCCATATGTACCTGTGTGTGTGTGTGTGTGTACTCGTGCCCGGTAATGTGCACAACCGGCATTTTTTTCTCGAAGCACGCGTTTCCCATGCTGTTGTGGCTTTTTTGTTGTTGTTGTTTTGGCCGCTGCATTCTTCCTTCTGCTCTCTGTAGAGAGCGCCTTCTTCCTTCCTGTTTTATGCTTTTTCATCCGTTTTTCTCTTTCTTCTTCGGAAGCACACGAGGGCTGACTGAAGGGGTAATCTGTGTTTTTGTGTTTTACTATCGGCAAAAAGTGATCTCCTTTCCACAAACGAAAGCATGCATACACACACACACATAGCACGATGTGTCCACGCTACTCTGCTGTATTCTCTGCTGTCGCCGGCGCCCCCGACTTGTTTTTGCTTATTTTGCCGGCAATTGTGTTGTTGGCCGCCAACCTTCCCACCCACCCGACCAACAACATCATCAATCGAGTGAAACCCCCGAACGTGTGGGAGAGTCGGTGGGCAAGGGGGTGTTTTGGTGGGAGCTTGTTGCTGCGATTCTCGAGAAACGGCAACGTTCTCGGGTTTAGCGGGGGGTTTTGTGCTACTCTTTTTTATGATTGTGGGGCCCTCTGCTCTTGCAAGCCCACTGCTTCTTCCTCGCGGACCACCCATCCACCTACCCCACCCACCCGGAGAAGGTCACATTCTTTCTGACTCAAACTTGTAGAACGGGCCGGTAAGGTGGAAGAGTTGTTTGTTCGGTTTGCTTCGAATGTGTTTTGTTTCTTCTTATGAATGAAAGTGAGTTCGAGGTGGGGTGGTTCTTCTTTTCACCCACTTCCGGAAATGGAACGAGAGGAAGTGGGGGTGTGGGGGATTGTCTGTGATGCAACTGTTAGTGGCGGTGTTTTCTCTGTCTGGTTTCCGTTTAACTTTTTTGTTTTGTTTTTAGTTTATGCGAGCTGTGTGGCATACCATCTGGAGAAAAGTTATGTAAAGGAAGCCAATAATTAGGTATAACTTTGGGATGTATCCAGAATGTTGCTGTATTTATTGGGACTTTGGGAGACTTTGGGTTTTTACCGTATATATTAGAATGACTGTTTTTAGTAAATAATTCTTAATTCATTACTGACGTAATTAGAACAAATTGCGTCCTTTCATATTTATGCAAGCTACTTTGAAAATTCTAATTCTACTGCTCACAGTCGTCCTCACAGTCATTTGGGTTACGAATCTGAACTGAGTTACAAATCATTGCAGATGTGTTAAGTCCTTTTTGAAGGATTCTGCGTGCTTAATTAGAGGCTTAGGCCTCTTTTTACTCTGTTCCATGTTTTGCAGAGCTACTTTCTCATCTTTGCTAATTGCACCATTTTTTGGAGCACAGTTCTAACATACTTAAATATTCGAACCCTCAACCCTGTTGTTGTTCACACTATGTCATTCTTTCATCCTGGTTCAGCCCATCATCAGCCAATCGAATTTACTTGCATTCATCACTGCAGTTGTCTGCAAACCTTATTGAATGCTTCCAGCACCGCTAACCCAGACCAAAATTATAACGATAGCTGTGATGATTAATTTCGTTTCGCGGAAGAATCCCCGTTGCCTTAGGGCTCTTGCATGAAACAACAAAATACGATCAGGACACCCTTCTCCCCTTATTTTCATTCGCCGCTCTGCTACGGGATGCTGCTAAATTATTATCACAAAGTGTTTTCTACCGAGCCACGGTTAGAGGCTGTGCGTGATTTATCTGTCCCAGTGTAAACGCACACTCATACACCCAAATAGGACGTTCCTGTCTGGCATGTCCTTTCTATCCTAGCACAGTGCTTGCGTTGTGCTATGTGTCCCTTGGTACAAAAAGCCAACGAGACCCGGTTTTGACAGTGAGTGATGTCTCGAATGTCCCGACACCACACACACACACACACACACACATACACACACACACACACACACACACACACAAGCGTCACGGTAAGGATACGCGCGCATTCCATCTCTGTCCCTCGTATCGTCCTTCGGGCATATGTCCGCGAGCAGTTTTCCGTACTTTTTCCTAATTCAATGTCCTTCGCGACACATCTAGTCCCCTCCCCCCACTTCAGCGCACGTGCGATAGATTGCCGGCTGCTCACCGAGGCTGACGATGTTTGGTGCTTCTACCGATCCTTGTGTGTCACACGCCAACTTCTCACCAAGAAGGGTTGTGCGGCGACACTCATCTCACACGAGCGCGAGACAGATTACGATTGGTGCGGAACAAAACCGCCCGCGGAACAAAACACGATCGATTGGCCCGGTCGATTCTCCATCGCTCCTCGGCCGAGCAGTGTGACCGTGTGCGTGTATGGGTGTGCGCGCGCGTTTTCTTGTTTATCTTTTCCCGTCGTGCTGCCACCGCCACCGCCACCGCCCGGGAAACCTCTTTTGGTTGCTGATGCTGCCGGCTTTCACGTCTTGCGGTGGTGGACGGCGAAGACGCACACTGGGCATCGCACATCACGAGAGAAAAAGGTGTGCTTTGTTGGTTAATGATTCGGGTGCGGGAGTGTGAAAAGGAAGGTTGTGGTGGGGTTTATTTATTATTTGTTTGTTCTGTGCGATGGCCGGCAAGAGCTGGAATGGTTGAGAAGCTGTGGGTGTAATAGGGAGGGGCGGGATGGGTCTAAAACAACATTTTAAGAGCCGGTATTAAATTGCGGATGAGCAGTGCGCGTTTTTACCCCACTCGATGAGACGGCGTGAGACGGAACGCGTGAATCGTGGTGAGATGTGATTAGCAGTGTTTCATAAAAGCAGCAGACTTTCCTTTACGTATCTATTCCTTATGCATCAAGAATGGCACCTTCAAGAAAGTGTCACGACGAATTAGTAAGCAGCAACGATACGCGTTGTGTTTTGTTCTTTATTAATTTACCTTGATTATTACGTGTAAAAGGAGAAAAGCTCACCTTAAAAAAATCGTTTACAGTTAATTTATCCAACTTTTTCGAGCTACTGGAAGCTGAAAGAGACAGCCGACTATAGGCTTTAAGAGCAGGGCATGTTTGGATGAGTTTTATACATATTATATCAAACGAAACGTCATGCGGTAAAACGTTTTATTCCTTCTTGACTTTAAAATGTCAATTTTCTCACACCGTTATCAGCTATCGGCTATGTAGAGAGCAAATCCAAGCAACCTTTACACATTTTCACCTAATCGCTAACGGGCGACTATTTTATTATTGTTCTATCCGTGAAATCCAACAAAATTTTCTACAATGATGGTAGCTTAACGTTGCTTTCGTTAAAGGGTGGACTACAATGTCCATTCTTATGTACGCACGAATATATTTATTTAAAACTGAGAACTCAATTTTAAACTACATCCGTTCACTGCACCAAAAAATGTTATAACATGGACCGAGGCGAAAGCAATTTTGACAGAAAACAAGTCTAAAATCAATTCTACGCTTCCAAATGGCTACTGGATTCGTGTTGAAGGCTTTGAGGGCTTCGACCGTGCTCTTAAAACAGGAGTTTAAGCCAAAAATGTAGACCAATTGTTGTCACTTGGATGTACGTGTGCTCCGCCTGCACTTTACGGGTATGAAGTGAGCACGCGTTTGTGTCACGGACGGACGACCGATCCGTGCTAATTGTAACCACAATACGGAGCCAAACGTGCAGTTTCTATGCGGTGAAGTAGATAAAATATATTTCTCAATGCCCTCTCGATCCTGGTGCTTCACTGCTTCTTAGAAGAAGTAATGCCAACTCATTAAAATCGTGCTAACGTCTACAATGAAAGTGAGCCAGGCAGTTGGAGTGGAGGAAGGTTAGCCGTTCTCATCGTGGTGAGTTGGCTACACCTTGGAAATGGTTGGAATAAAACCAACACTCACACACATCAACGCGGTAGCGCTCGCAGTGCCCTCACGTTATCTCACGCTCACATCACCTCACAAACACATCGGCAGAGCGGTTTCGTATGACAGCAGGGAAGCAGGCAGCAGCAGTTGGCAAAGCATTTTTAGGTTATGTGGTGTGTTCTCTTCGATCGCTTTCTCTACGACGGACGACAGCGGGGCCGGTTACGTTACCGTCCCTGTGTGTGAGCACACAATGAGTAAAGTGGAACAAGACGAACGAAAGCGCTTGCTTGGCTTGTGTGTGTGGCTGTGTTAGTGTCGGTAAAGCGACGACTTCTTCTGCAACATTGTGTGTGCTCCCTTCTCTTCCTTTCCTGCACAAGACGGCAGAAGAACGTTTTATTGTGTGTTTCGATTTTCGTGTAGCGAATTTAGCTCGTTCTTGCGTTTGTGTGTGCCGTACTTTCAATACCTTTTCTTGTGGTTGCGCGCGCTATCAGTATGCGAATTGCATACACTCTTCGCCGCGCGCACACGCTTTAATGAGCGGACGCGTGGAGTTGTGTGTGTGTGTGTGAGCGGAAGAAGGGTGCAGCTCTCCGACCAGCACCACCGCACCCAGTCCCTCCGCAGTACCGTCTTTAACTCACCCCTATACAAACACACACACGTACAGGCTGTGAGATGGTGTGTTGTATATTGGCGAGCGGAGCTTAAGGTCCTCGCTCCGTCTCGCTCTCGCTCGCTCGCTCTCTCGTCGAGGCACGGTGCGGCTGTGTGTGACAGACTTGGTTGGATTGGTGCCTGCTGCTGCTGCTGCTGCCACCGCTTGGCCAAGTTGCCGCCGTCGAAGCAGCGAACAGTCGTCGGGTGCCGTTTTTCCGTACGGTGTGGTGTGTGGTTCGCCTTTTTCGAACTGTGTGACCGCGTAACCGTGCGTTTCAGTTTTGCCGCATTCACAGGTTTCTTGTGCACACAAATTATATAAAATCAAGAAAAACTGTTTCTTAATCGAACACCAAAAATTGTGTGTCGTTCGAAAAAGAATAAAAGCAAAGCTGAAAAACAACAAACGCCGTCACCGTTCACAGTGTGTTTGTGTATGTATTGTTCCACTTAACGCAATACACCGAGTGTTTGAAGGTAAAAAAGCACTTTTAGAGGTTTTGGCCCTTAATGTGTGTGTCTATGTGTGTGTTTCAAAAGCGATTAAGAAACAGTGAAACAAAACGAGCGTTTCCAACGCGTAATCGATTGGTGTTGTGTTTCGCCTCGCTCCGTGTGGAAGAAGGTTTAATCACAAAAATCGTTATCAAAACGAGAAGTGCAAGCGCGCGCGTTTCGCGGTTTCCACAGTGAGCAAGAAAAAGGGAGCACTGCTCTGTGCCGGGAAGTGGTGTAAAACCACCATCAAGTGAGGAAGGAATGTATGACGTGTTGCGAGGCAGTGGTGGTGGTAGTGGTGATGCGTTTGGTGAGATGATGGGAAGGAGCGCGTATTACGAAAAAACAACACAACTAACCGAATTCTGCTCATCCTCATCTCACGTCCTGCTCACGCTCCTCACGGTCAGCATCCGCTTCTCCTCTTTGGGGGCCTTTCTTGGATTTTGAGGCACGGGATGGTTGGTGTGTGTGGGTTTGTGTGTGGCTTGAAATTTACAACTAAATGCAACTAAAACCTGTAAAAGAAGTGTCACGTCAAATCGTGCTAAAAAATAAGTTAAACATTCCACACGTTCTTCGGGCGCCATTGTCGTGCGGCGTTTATGGATGCAGATGTGAGATATTTGTGAGCAGAAGCAGATGAAAAAGTGTACGATTCCGATAACCGCTCGCTTTGGCCGCTACTCACCACACACACGTTGGGTTTTGGCAGACCTATTTCAATGTTTCTCACGCGGCGGGCACACAAGCGCGAGCGATAGTGTTGTCAAATCTCGATGAGGAGGTGAAGATAGCCGTCACACCATCGACTGCTCATCCTCATCGTTAGCTGCCACGTGAAACTTTGTTGTAGGGCAATAGAGACACACAATAGGAAGAGCTTATCTGTGCCGTTGCCTGTGTACCTTGTCAGTCACAACCACTAGGAACCAGTAGCTTCACTTAGTTTTCGATGATGATAAACAACAGTTTGCTGCTTTTTTGACACGATAACTTAAAAAATACTTAACTGGCAACATCTTTTCAGTGGTTTGTTAGATACTGAAAATATTCTTTCAAGTATTTTTCTTTGTTTTTTTTTCTCTGTTGATGGACGCGATGCTTCAATACATTAAATTTGGATTTTTTCCAGCTCATTGCATTTAATTAATATTTGAATCAATTCATGTCTGGGTGGGTGATCGTTTTGAGTTGTATATTGATACAATCTCTGCTGTAAAGTTACTTTTCGACTTTTCCGAATGTATGTTCCGAAAGTATGAACGATCTATCAAGGGAATTTCGATAATCTCGAAAATTATAGGTAAATTATATCTAAAGCGCTCAACCCCTTCGAACATTCACGTATATTGGGGAGCTGCTGTGATCACTGTGAAAGTTTCCCAAATTTAAAATTCAACTTTTGGCTCCGATTTTTCATTTCTTTAATGTAACAAACCGTGCTAAGTTCCAATACGAATTCAGGTTGTCCTCTAGATACTCGGTTATTGGAAATTCGACAACTGCATGGGTGCTCAGCTGACATTTCAATTAGGGCAATGAAAAACGAGTTACATTTTCGGCAAACTTTTAAAAGAAAACAACCTTTGAATGAAAAAAAAAATCAGCCAAATAAATGATAATCGAGCCGAGTAACGCGTTCGTCCAGTTGTAAACACCATTTTTCTTTGCTTTCAGTCAGAAGAATTAAGATTTTCTTGTGTGCTCATTTAAAATCAATTGTCTTCTCGGTTTTGCGGTACGCATAACGTACGCTAAAATGGCTCGAAAAAAAGGAAAAATAAACCTAACGTGCATTTAAATGTAATTTTGAAAAGTGCTACAAAGAAACCTATCTTTGTAAAATTATGAAAAAACAACATATGCTGAGTAGTGTAGATATGGTGCGAAACAAGTGATACTTTAGTGAAAAACTTGTGTAGTTCGTGCAGTGCAAAGGTTGGGTTTGATAAAGAGTTGGAGCTTACATACTGTTCATCAGTGCTACTAGAGGTGTTAAAGTGTACTTCATTCGCCCGTTTCCAATCGTTTATGCTTCACATCTACGGGAAAGGAGTATAAAAAAGCATTCATCAGCGCAGCATCGCTAAAGTAAGTGTTTACGGCAAGATTGTATTTTCAAACCGTCTATGCATTGCCTAGTAAATCTCTCATTCGAACCCTAAAGTGTGTAGGGCAGGGCATTGACGTATGGCGCGCAAGTAGAGGAGCATTCCTTGCGGAAAAAACCACGTGCGCTGCACTTAGGCGCGAGAGCAGTTATGGATACCATTAAGCCCCACCCTCTTGTGTGTGCGTGTGTCTTGCTCTTGTTGGTGAACGCTCTTGAAGGTCATTCTGCCGGCTGGCAGATGGATGGGCTTGGTGTACTTCTGGTTGTCTGCCGAGAAGCGCCGCGTGAAAGGCAGGAAACGAAAACGAAAACAAAAAAAAGGGTTATTTTATGCTCTTCGCACGATGTGTGTGTGTGTGTGTTAGTAAAGTATATGCATGAGGGTGTTGTTGCGAGGAGGAGAAAGAAATTTGCCCTTTACCGGTTTTGGGCAGGGCTGACCGAAAGAAAGGTTTATGCAAATCAGTGTCGTTTCAGCTCAGCTTGCTCCACACGCCTTGTTTATCATCTGCTAGCAGACTGTTTGCACGAGAATGTGTTTGCGTTTGGAGTGTGTGGCCGCCCGTGCGGAAGAGGGCAGGGAAAGAAACGGTGTGGAAAAAGCAGATGGCTTTCACGCAATCGTGTTGCGCATTAGACCACGAGGAATGCTGGCTGAAAGGGTGATTAAAATTCGCCCTACAATCATTCATCAGCATTTGCAGAAAGCGTAAGAGAGAGAGAGAGAAAATTGTCTGTTTTTTTTTCACCCTCTCCACACTTCCTTTCGATACAGTATCGCCAAAGTTGACGTGTTGTACAAAAAATAATAGAGAAGGAGAAAAAGAATAGTGCAGTAGAAGAAGCAAGAGGACCAAGGTGGCACACGGAATC